>JAINUW010000668.1:0-284604 GCA_020205615.1 Panax quinquefolius | reverse complement strand
GTAATGAAAGACTTGTGTGTAAATGATAAGTTTAGCTAGAAATGAACATGTTATGATATGTCAGCATATCTAATAGGTATTGTGGTTCTAAAATTATATTTATGTGATCGTGAGTTTAATTTTATAGCTTACGCTCGAGGAAAGTTTCTAAACCCTATCTTTTTACATTGAGAAAGTTTTCTAACTCTACACTTTCGTTGAGTTAGTTCTATTATTGCATGGTGTAACTTTATTCTTTTGATGGAGCAAGCTTATTGTCTTAACAGTTATTGAATAAGTCAATGGTTTCTAAGATTCGTTCGATCAAACTTTGACTCTAATGTTATTTGAAATTCTCATTCTAACTTGTTTATAGTTAAGAAAGTTTCTTAAATTCTATTATTGTATAATAAACGCAGTTTTTGAGTTCTCGTTTCTATTATTGAACTGTTTTGACCCTTGCATGAATTTAATACCTTGTTGAGCAAGTTTTTTTAAGTTTCCAGCTTGCTATTGGTTATGGTACAATCTGTAATTTCATTTCTAAGGTTATAGGACTCTAACCTTAGCTTATTTATTGTTCAAGCAAAGGTTTACTATTTTCTTCATTTTGTTAAATACTTATGCTCTATAGTTTTTTCAAGCATGAGTTTAACATGTATAGTCACCATTTATGATTCTCAATTGTTCTATGTTATGTTGTTATTAAACATCTCATTATGATTCTCAAACACTATTAATTCAACTAGTCCTCTAGTTGATGTTCGTTGAACTTCAAATTACCCTTGAAAGCTTATCCAAACCAAACCTTCTTTGGTGCGGACTTGTAATCTAAATAATGAGATGAACAACCCTATTATTATTAGGGGATAACTTACGTGTAGCGTTAAAATGTTTGTGCATAATACATTGTACGAAGGACTGATCCCCCTAAGTACGAGGAGTCCTTGTAGTCTTATGACTGTTAAAGTTAGAGTTTAAAGATTACTCGCAGCTGTGGACATAGTTCATGGTCTTATGACCCTCAGTTATGTATATTCCATATTTTGGATTCCAGTTCCTGATTATCATTAATAGAGTACTATTCAATTTTGATGAGCCTATTTGTTGGCAGTTATTATTGCTATTCTCATGTTGATTCTTTATTATATCCAGTGAGCAATTGTTTTGCTCACTCTTGCATATTTATATACTCATTGCAGCCAAAGTGGAGAAGGTAGATGAACCTTGAACTAGCAAAGGAAAGGGAAAATTGTACAAGTGATGCTGATTTGTACTTTTATTTATTATGACGATCTCAGACTTTTTAATAATGATGTGATGTAATAAATTTTATTTCCGCACTTGAATGATGTTTAAAGGTTAGATAACCTGGGATTAATTTTGAATGTAACCCTATTTAAGGGAAGGATTTATGATTTAAATATTATTTATTTGGGTAGATAGTATGAATGTTTGGATACTGAGCACCAAATCTTGTGGGAATGAAGTACCTAGATTTGGGGGTGTCATATTCATATTGACGTTCTTGGTCATTATTGACGATTCATGGTCAAATCACCAAATGAGTTTTCCCTCCACCGCCAAATTTTTGCATCTTTTTTCCCTTGGGAAAGTGTTATTATCGATGACACCCATTAGCGACGGCTTTCCCGTCGGCATTAATGTCATTCTCGACGGTACATTCGCCGTCGCCAATAACCCCGTCGCCTATGACTGGTTTTTTGTAGTGAGATATGATGACGAGGAAGAATTTCCTCGAAAGAAAGTGTTAGCTCTAAATGCAGGAATTGAAAAGGAACTTGAAAATAACTCATACGATGAAATAGCAATGATTTCAAGAAGACTAAAGGGATTACTTCAGAGAAAGAACAAAAGGAAGAACACATTCACTCCAAATAAACTCAAAACCAAGCAAATCAAAGAAACCTGTTTTGAATGCGGATGACTAGGTCACTTCAAGAAGGACTGCTTCCAGCTCAAGAACAAAGGAAAGCAAGGCACTAAAGAGTTCAAAAAGAATAAAGCTTTCTTAACTTGGAGTGACGATGAAGAATCCGAAGTGGAGATAGATGCAAACGATGAACTAGCTCAAGTATGCTTCATGGGACTTGAAGGTGAATCTAGTGAGGTATCTTTTTCTGATATTATTATTTTGAAAAAAGAAAATGAAAAGCTAAAAGAAAAAAATGTGTACTTAAAAGATCTAGTAAACACGCTAATGGGCGAAGTTGAATTACTAATAGATGAAAAGAAGGAAATAGAAAAAGTTACACACACGAATGAAGAAAAAGTATTAGCTGCGAAAAATGACTATTTAGATAACTACAATAAAATACTCTTTAACAAAGTAACACAATTAAATGATGAAGTTGAAAAATTAACAAATGAAATAAAAATGAGAGATGTATGCATTGATGTGTTTAGTGATGAATCTCTTAATAAAACATCTCCAACTAATGAACTTCAAAAGGAAATAGAATCATTAAAACTCTCCCTAGCTAAATTTGTTCATGGTGAAGAAAATTTAAATGTCATGTTAGGGAAACAAAGACCAAGTTATGATAAAAAAAGGCATTGGATATAATCCAGTATATAGAAAAGAAGTTGAAATGCTTAAGTCTAAATCATCATTTAAATTAAATTACTGTACAACATTCAGTACTTGAAAAAATTGTGGTACTAAAGGTCATCTAGAGTAAACTGTTTAAAGAAGAAAAATAACAGGGTGAAGTAAAATAGTATGGATAAAGAAAAGTGATTTGATTTCAACTAACACAAGTGGACCCAAAAAGATATGGGTACCAAAAAGATAAATTGCACATTTTTTAAACAGGTATGTTTCAAGGCAAAAGTATCTTGTCAAAAGTGGATTCTTGACAGTGGATGCTCATGCCACATGACGGGTGACAAATCTAAGTTTGTGGAGCTAAATATTAAAAAGAAACATGGAACTTTCACATTTGGAGACAATCGGTCATGTGAAATAGTCGGGAAAGGTAAAATCGGTAATGGTAAGGTTAATATTAATAATGTTCATCTTGTTAATGGCCTAGAATTTAATCTTATCAGTGTCAATCAATTAATGGATAATGGACATCAAGTAAATTTTGAAAAAGACAAATGTACAATTTCACATGGTATTAACAATGCTACTTTAGTTGCCCAAAGAGAAGAAAATATATACACTCTTGATTTTGAGCAACAAGAGGAAGAATTATGCCTTGCCACAATTCAAGATGAAGCAAATCTATGGTATAGAAGAATGGGACATGTTCATATGGACCTAATCAAAAAGCTATCATCAAAGAACTTAGTGAAAGGATTACCCAAAATGAATTTTGAGAATAAAGGTATATGTGGGCCCTATCATCTCGAAAAACAAGTAAGAACATCATTTTCAATCAAAAACATGGTATCAACCTCTTCTCCCTTACAATTACTCCATCTTGATTTATTCGGACCCGAAAGGTATGCTAGTCTAAATGGTAAATTTTACGCATTTGTGATAGTTGATGATTTTTCTAGATACACATGGGTGCTATTTCTTAGAACCAAAGATGAGGCATTTAGAGAGTTTGAAAAGCTGATTAGAAACTTGAAAACAATATATAGTCTTAATCTCATAAAAATTAGAAGTGATTATGGTACTGAATTTTAAAAGGATTTTATTATATTTTGTAATCAAAAAGGAATTACTCATGAGTTCTCAGCACCTAGAACTCCTCAACAAAATGGAGTGGTAGAAAGGAAAAATTGAACATTACAAGAAACAACTAGAACCCTAATTCAAAAAAGAAAACTTCCAAAGAAATTTTGGGCCGAAGCTGTAAACACATCAAGTTATTAAATAGAGTGTTAATTTGTCCTATTATTTTAAAAACACCATATGAATTATTAAATAATAGACTTCCTAATATAAGTTATTTCAAAGTATTTGGATCTAAATGTTTTATTCTTAACACTAGTGAGAACTTGGTAAGTTTGATGCTAGATCATATGAGGGAATATTCATTGGCTACTCTCACAATAGTAAAGTATATCACATATATAATGTTCAAAAGATGTGTATCGAATAATCTATACATATTAGATTTAATGAGTCTAACCATGATATTCTAAAAGAAAGAGAAGAAGATGAAGGAAATTTAGAGACTGTTGCAAATCCAGCTTACCACATAAAGCAAAATAGCAAGTCGATGGAACCTATCCAATAAGCTGGATTAGACGAGCAAAGGAGACGAGAAACTATCCAAAGAAATCAATACGAAGATCGAGAACCTATCCGGTAAAAGTCGGATTAAACGAACAACAAGACCATGATCCAGGAATTACTGAAAATCAATAAGAAGAAGTGATCCATGACATTCAACTTCCAAAATCAGCAAAATACATCAAAAATCATCCCCCCGATAGCATTATTGGCAACATAAATGAAGGAGTTACTACAAGAAGAAGAGCACAAAATATGTGTTCATTTTCAGCATTCCTATCCCAAATTGAACCAAAGAATGCCAAAGAAGCCATACTTAATGAAAATTGGCTACTAGCAATGCAAGAAGAGCTACAACAATTCGAAAGATGCTAAGTTTGGGAGATGATGCCTCCTCCAAAAGATGCATCCATTATTGGACCTAAATTGGTATTCAAAAACAAACTTGACGAGTATGGAACAATTATAAGAAACAACAGTAGATTAGTGGCTCGAGGGTATAACCAACAAGAAGAAATAGACTATAAAGAAACATTTACCCCTGTAGCCCGATTGGAATCCATCAGAATATTGTTAGCATTTGCGTGCTTCAGAAAGTTCAAACTACACCAAATGGATGTCAAAAGTGCCTTTCTCAACGGTTATACAAAGGAAGAAGTATACGTAAAATAGCCTCCTGGATTCGATCATGAAAAGTTCCCACATTACGTATACAAACTGAAGAAGGCACTCAATGGACTCAAACAAGCTCCAAGAGCTTGGTATGAGAGATTAAGTAAGTACCTCCTATCGAATGGCTTCATAAGAGGTAAAATTGACTCTACTCTATTTATTAAACGTCAAAATAAAGATATCATCATTGTACAAATATATGTAGATGATATAATATTTTGTGCTGCTAATAACTTTATTTGTGAGTGGTTCTCCAAATGCATGCACAAGGAGTTTGATATGAGCTTAATGGGAGAACTCAATTATTTTCTAGGCCTTCAAATCAAACAAAATCAGAAAGTTACTTTCATTCATCAAACCAAGTATACAAAAGAACTACTCAAGAGATTCGGTTTTGACAAATTAAATCCAAAGACTACACCAATGAGCACATCAATAAAACTCACAGCAGATGAAAAAGGTATGGATATGGAAGTAACAAAATATAGAGGTATGATCAGATCCATATTATATTTAACTTCCTCTAGACCTGATATAATGTTTAGTGTTTATCTATGTGCTCGCTTTCAAGCAAAACCCAAAGAATCACATTTACAAGCTATTAAACGAATATTTAAATATTTGAGTGGTACCATAAATTTAGGATTATTTTACCCAGAATGTAACAATTTTGATCTAATGCGGTACTCAGACGCTGACTATGTAGGTTGTTAAATAGATAGAAAAAGCACAAGTGGTGCTTGTACATTTCTGGGACAAAGTCTTGTCTTAAGGCATAGTAAGAAGCAAATATCAGTTGCCGTATCCACCACTGAGGGTGAATATTTAGTAACTGGGAGTTGATGCTCCCAAATTTTACGGATGCGTCAAACATTATGTGACTTCGATAATTTATGTGAAAATGTGCCTATATATTGTAATAATACAAGCACCATTGACATCTCCAAAAATCCAGTTCTACACTCTCGCACAAAACACATAGAACATCGACACCATTTTCTTAGAGACAATGTGTCCAAGGGACTAATCAAATTAATATTTATTCCCACTGAACACCAATTAGCAGACATATTTACAAAACCTCTAGGGGAAGAAAGATTATATACTCTAAGAAGAGAACTCGGGATGTGTCTGGTCACTACAAAAAAATGGGACTTCAGTAACAACCAATTTTCGTTGCTAAAGGTGCCAAATTTCGTTGCTAAAGGTTTTTGGCAACGACTTTATTGTCGTTCGTCTTTCATTTCTTGAATGAGCGTTCTTTGATTGTTCAAGAATCGAACGTATTTTTTCCGTTGCCAAAAGTAATACATTTTGCAATGAAATTTGGCTTTCATACAGATACATCGAACCTTTAGCAACAAAATGTATTATTGCAGAATAATTAAAATTTCGTTGCTAAAAACCCCATTTCGTTGCAAAAGCCTGCTAATTGGCAACGAAATGAACTCTTTTTTTTTTTGCAACGACCATGCATTTTCGTTGTAATTGACACCATTTTGCAATGACATTTTTCGTTGTAGTAAATTATGAAAATTGTTGTCTAAGCTTGCTTTCGTTGCGGAATGTAAACTATTTAGCAACGATTTTCGTTACTGATTATATTATTTGGCAACGACATTATGCTGAATCAGCAACGAAAATGTTTGTTGCTGGTTATTTTTCAATAGCAATGAAAGTCGTCGATTAGCAATGACATTATAAGTTGTCGTTCCTTTATATGTGCAACAAAAGTTAATATGATTTGAAACCATAAAAAATGTTGCCTTCTATGTTAGTATTAACAATAATATCCTCTCCGTTGTTATTAGGTTAATTTTTCATCGGCAAATATTATATTTTAATGCCATTAACAACGAAAATTTGTTGCTAAATGTATAAAAAAATTATTGCTATATTAAAACTTGTTCAATGCTTTGGTAACGAATTATATTGTTACCAATTCAAAATTTGACATTCTTTTTGTGTACCTGACTGGCTTAATGTCCCCATAGCAAATAATGGCAAAAATACAAAAAACTAAAATATTATTAACTTAATAAAATCATCCACTACATAATCATTCATTATCTTTACAATTAACCATCTAAAGCTACCACGGTTCTTCAATCAAAGTATATATCTACAAATATAGAGAGAGTACACTTCATAATTTCGTCCCTTGTCTTCCATAAACGTAGCACGGAAATTCGATACCCAGTATTATAAGGCAGGTCGTAGAAGCAATCTTCCTGCACATATTTTAAAATAATAGCAAGTCAGGAAAATGAAGCAAATAGATTACCAGATGCACTTAGTGCCAAAATTAATACACAAAGACAGTAGAGTTGCTACGTGGTACTAATGTACACCGAATTGCTAATAAGCAGAAAAGACAAATAGGCAATCACAATATCATTTGCTACAAATCCAAATAGAAAAAGAACCTTCAGTGCAACTATATGATTGCTCTGTTACAAGAAAAAATTTGAATCTTAATCGGCCATTTCATGAACCTTAACTGCTCATGTGTTGCATGTCCTGTAGCATCAGGGTCAACATATCCAACTTTGGGGCACTTTTTAATAATCACCATGCGACAATAGGAAAAGAAAATATTTTCTAGCATTCAAAGGAATCATAAAATGTACAATCTGGCGATGACTTGTATAATTGATAGCATGTAAAATCCGAAACCAAATTCGTCTTTAATCTAGGACTTCTCACCTTCAAGATTTTTACTCTTAAACTTAAGCATGGTAATTCCTCCTCACCGACTACTAGAGCTCTGCCCCTACTCTAATTGGATGGGTTTGGAAGTAAACCTGAAGCTCAACAGGGGTTTAGGTCGTAAGGTATGTTACATTACTCAAATAATCTATTTAAAAATGATAAAGTTAATTTCTTTAAAACTAGATAAATAGCAAAGTATTACTATGTAAGACCCCAAATTATTAATAAATAAAATTTATTTTCCTCTATTTATTATTTTGAAATAGTAAGGGTTGATTTGATTAATGTGGATAGTTATGGGTAAAATACTGCAAATATTTCAATAAGCAAGTGGTTATAAAATATTCATTATTGTTTGGGAATATTCATTTGGTCGTGGAATATTAAATGTACTATCTAGGGAATATTCGCATGCAACAAATGATCTTTTGTGGGCCCCATAACTGAAAGCGATTGGATGAAGAAAAGCGACAAATATAAGTTGTTTAAAAATAATCTGGCGTAGTTGTTACCGTTAATCTTGTTGGAATACCCTTGAGGTTAAAACACACTAATACGCGTTGTTGAGCAAGAAGACACTGCGGTATTGCACCAATTATTGATTCTTACGTGAAGGCACTACTCAATAATTGTTACGATAATTATTGTTCGAGATTTTATTTTATTGATTCAATAATTCTTTGCATTGATATTTTATATTACTTTGTTGTTTCAATAAATTGTCATTACACAAAGATTTTCCATTATCGAAGAAATAATTCATATTATCCTAATAATATTATTAGAAAACATTATCGGCAATGTCTAGAAAGTTACGTCTAAGAAGAGGTTTGGTCACCTAATTGCGCTTTTGATGAAGGAGAGATCCTTATTGGAAAGCCCCTCTTTCCTAGAACGGCTGGTTGCGATCTTTGTGATTCTGTAATATTATTTGTGAATAATTAATTATTGATTTATATGATGAGGAAAATATTTATTTTATGTGAATATAGATGGAGAAAATTTTAATGTGACAATTGTTGAAAATTAATATTTTATCTTTTTTTGATAAAATAATTTATTTAAATATATTATTTTAATAATATATTAATTGGTGATATTTTTATAATGAATGTGGGATATATGAGTATATGAGGAGGAAGAGTATTTTTGTGGCATTAAATGTTTAACACATATTTTGTGTGTTGGTTGACACAATTATTAATTGAAATTTGATTATAGCTTGTAAAATCGTCTGCTTATGGATTTTGGTCAATATCTGCTTTGGAATTTGGAAAAACTTTCTTCTGTAAAGTTGTAGAGAATTGAATTTCCTATAAAAATTCGCGAGATTCAAATTTTCTGATAAAAGGGCTATTTATTATGAATTATTGAAGTTCCGAAGCTCCGAAATAATTGATTTTTGGAAGTTTAAAATATTTAAAATAGGAAAAACGTTTTTGGAATGTTTAGGTGGTCTCATTTAACATGTGTAGGAGCTGAATTCAGTTGGCAAGTGTGCGTATGAGGTTTTGGAAAAAATATATTAATATTATATTAAATTTTCTACTTTGGTGTTCTAAGCATTTTCCTATAAATAGGGTGCTTAGGTTAGAATTAAAAATCACACCAGAAACTGAAGTTTTCTCTCTCTATATTATCAAGCGTATTCTTGTGAGTATTTTGAGTATACTTTGAGTATTGCTATATCTAGGTGCAAGTTTAAGTCATAGCCTATATCCTGTGTTTTGACTAGAAGTACTCTCTTTTTCGAGGTAAGGGGTGTTATTTTCTTCAAAATGATATTATTTCTTCAATATCATTATCTTAAAATATTGGTTGGAATTTTATCAAATTTGGAACTTTTTCATGTCGGGGTTACTATTTATGAGTTACTATTCACGAGTTACTATTCATGAGTTACTATTCACGAGTTACTTATTCATGAGTTACTATTCATTTAGTACTATTCACGAAGCGTGAAGATGTTTTTTTTGTGAAATTTCTATCTTTTGGTGTCGGAGTTACTATTCACGTATACGGCACTATTCACGTATACGACACTATTCACGAATATGGCACTATTCACCGAAAAATGAAATTTCTTTTTTGTCAAAATATATCTATTCGGATACTAGCTTTGATTGTATCCATGTTTTGATCATTCTTGAATTTTACTCCACTCGATTACTTATGAAGTATTTTTGAACTTGGATTGTTTAAAATACGAATCCTTAATATTTGTTCTTTTGTTTCACTTGGATTCGTTTCCTTTAAAATATTTTTCATCATCCTCAGTCCTAAATGATGATATTATTGAATATCTTTGGCTGTGAGTGCAAGATGAATGATTTCTTGATGAATATCTTTGGCCCAGTAGTCTGAAGATGAACAGTGTTGAGATGAACATAGCCTCTTGATTAATGTCTTTGGCCTGTAGTACAAAGATGAGCAGTGTTTAGATGAACATGACCAATCGATGAATATCTTTTGCGTCTGTAGTGCAAAGATGAATATTTGATTCCAGATATATATTGATTGATGTTAAAGGGATAAAATATCGACGATGAACTTTTAAATTCATATATAGAAGATGGTAGTTTGCATTCTCTACTTAACTCTTCTAATGAATTGTTGTTTCACCGCAGATTGTTGATTTAAAACCGGTTTGTCTATTGTATTCTATTAGATTTTTCCTGTTGAAGACTAACGATAATTTTTGTATATTATCTTAGTCATAATATTCTTCTTGGGCTAGTTGAGCTCACCCTTTTCCTTTTTGTTCCATTTTTCTTCTCGGAGGCGAGAATGTAGCAAGTACTAGTCGGGTATGGAATGAAGGTTCTAGAGAGTTGTTTAGTAGTCCTCACCATTTTGTAAAATCATGTATCAATAATTGTGATGAGGATTTATTTGGGTATGTATATTGTCTAGAAGACAATAATTGTATTTAAACTCACAGTATATATGTTGTCGTATTTTGCACGACAAATGTATTAATAAAGTTGTAGTTATTTCTGTACCATGTATTTGGCGACTCAGAATGGGTTGGATGGAATGGACCTATTTTGGGGGCGTCACAGACTATATTTCTTAGTCGATTGGACAGAGGGAGTATAATATCAGCCTCACATAAACATATTAATCCAACTATTTGGATACTTCTATGCTAGAATTGAAATGGACAAAGGTGATTTTGACAAGTACCATAAATTAGTCCGTGTTCATGTCAAAGAAAAAATATGTGTTACAAATCTTATATTTGACACTGAAGTTTTCACTTCTAGTTGATTACTTATTAATTCATGAAAGTTTGCAACCATGATGCTTGCAAAATTTAAGACTATCAAGCAGAAACAAGAAAAGCATACCACAAAAGGAAGATCAAGGTATGCGGCGGCAACATCATCAAGACATAACAATATGCCTTTTTCGCTTTTATAATCAAAAAGAAGGTAGAGGTTCATTTCTTACCGCTTTTCTTTGCCCATGAATGTCGAAGCAATCCACGTGAATGTACTTGAGTAGTTACGAGTGAAATTTAACCGAGTTAATCAAGAGAAGAAGAGCATCACTTTCTCGTGATTGATGATGCTTTAGAAAGGAATAGAGAAGAATAAATCTTTTGGCACAGGGCACAACACAATACCCTTGCTCCAAGCCTTCATTAGTGACCTGCAATGCATCAAATGTTGTTATATGGGAATTGAATTATAGTTTAATTGATATAAAAAGTTATTTTCACTATTTCTTTAGTCTTTACCCTCTTCCTCTCATTATCTACGCCAACGTAGACAGGATCTTTCAAGGATAAGCGTGCAAGATCTGCATCATGACAAAGAACAAGAGTGATTCAAATCAACTAAGTCCTTCGGATAATAATAGAAACAAAAAACTAATTTGATTTTCACACAATATTTTAAGTTAAAACAAAAATTATGTTTCGGACCGGTAGAAAATTTAATAACAAGTATCGATTTGAGGATGTCAAACCTTCTTGGTCCGAGTAGCGAGAAAAAAGAGTTGCTTGCCTCTCACGCACATCAAGTAATGATTTGTTCATTATTCAATGCATGATACCAATAGGCACCTGTGATACGGTTCCAACTACTAGCAAAGCAACATTACTAAAGCCATAGAGTGAAACACAATAAGGTAAGAAATATCCCAAGTACAGTTATATATATAAACTGTAATACAAAGAGAAAACCACCCTCTACTTTATTTTTAGGACTTAGGACATCAAAATATGAAATGACTAATATTATTTGTGCAAGTTTACATACAAAATTACGAATCATATAGTAATCTCTATGTATTGCATATCGCACTATTAACCATCATCCACATCTCACATATCAACTTTAGATAGAAAATACTACATGAGTTTCCATTTTATTGATCCTCCCATTACACCTTTTATCCCACTCCCTATAATGAGCCCTTGAGCATACATGTACATACGCATCGCGTGCACGCTACTGCATCTGATGCTTCTCAACTATATGGCAAAGAAATGCCACAAACATTATGACCGGATCCATACAACCAATATGGCTAACTTAACAGTTAAAAATTCTAAAGACAGTTTGTTTAAATTGGGCATTTATGAATAGTAGTTGGTCATGCCTTGATTTCAGTATATAAAAAAGGATGCAATAAATTGAAAATCATACAGAAATCTCAGCCTACCATTAACCCTAACAAGCATATAGGAAAAATCATCTCAAAAAAGTAAAAAAATTACAAAACCACACATTTCTTGGTGTTCGTTCCGAAACATGCAACCCCATCGTAAGTGTTAGATCATAGACTAGCTTGAATTACAATAGTCATTACCTAGCCCTGTTTTTCTAGTGTCTTCTCACATTCTATCTTCTCTCCTCCTCAAAGCGTAAGTGATGATTTCGTCAACTCTCGAATCATCTCAAGTGACTTTCAATTGTAGAAAGCAATACAACACCTTGACCTTGAAAGCCTCGAGATATTCCCAACGCCGCCATATCTCCAACCTGAAGAAAAAACCAACAATTAAATAAAACATTACAGATTTCAAAATATCAAATGATAAACAACAACACTTTTATACCATTCAACTTAATCTGCTACTTACAGTTCCAACAATGACATCAATCCTCGATTGCTTTCCTCCTTGTGGTGCTCTCACACGAGTTGTGTAATTAACTCAAAGACTATCCAATCCAAAGATTGTACTCTGCATCAGTAGTTAGAATTGCAATAAGTGCCCTTGAGTAAGCATCAATAGCATGAGACTTCTTCCCGAGAGTCTTCCGTACAACTCATCAACCGCCTTTGCCATCACCATCTCGGGCCATCCACCTCCAAACAACACCCTACATCGCCATTTATTGTGCGAGACAAAGACACACAAGGCATCGTGCAAAGATCTTTCTACTTCATCAAGCACATGAAAGCTGCAAATTGAAAAAAGCACATTATGATGTATTTTCAAAATAAAGAGAAGAGATTCTAAATCCAAATCTCTTATAGGTAAATATTATAAATCAAATCACAAAAAATTGGTTGAAACAGTGTACACATGCGCATAATCCATATTTGTAGCAATCCAAGTATCAAGACAACAATATTATCCAACTATCAAGACAATAATATTATCAAATAGTGTACAAGTCTAGTACGGCTATAAATTCCAAATACTTATAAATAATTAAAGAGTAAATATAGTTGGACTTTGCCAAAAAAAGTAAATGCAATCTGACCGTAAATGTAATACTGACTTTGATAGGGAAAAAATCATCTCAACCACAAGACCCTATAAATATAATTAAAGTTGTCCACCCCATGATTGAGAAAATTACAGTCAAAGTAGTGTCCACACTCCACCTTATTCATATAATCTAAAAATGTTTAGAAAATAGGCCCTTTTTGGGAAAATAGGCCCTTTATATATATTTAGTTTAATGTTGAGATTTGTTTAGTATTTTATTTAGTTTGATAAGAAATTTTGAAAAGAATATGTGTGTATATATATATATATATATACACACACACACATATCTGTCGCATACATATCATATGTGGATGGGGGCGACGTGATTTAATATTGAATATGTGGATGGCCTGACATGGCGAATATTAAACTTTATCCCAAAAAATATGTTAATGCACATATTCGAACCCAATACCTCCAGTTTAGAATATTGATCCAATGACCACCCTACCACATGGGCCTAATTGCTATTATTTTGCAAGAATTATTATTATTATTATTATTATTATTATTATTATTATTATTATTATTATTATTATTATTATTATTATTATTATTATTATTATTATTATTATTATTATATTATTATTATTATTATTTTTACTATTATTATTATGTCTATTATTATTATTATTATTAGTACTATTATTATTATTATAACTCATTATTATTAACTAATAAATTAGAATGGCTCGATTGGTAGCTTAATAGCTCAATATCACCTTGCTTAACATTAGGAAACTATTTGTTTAACCTTTTTCTTACAAATAAATTTGAGACATGAAAATTAAATATAAATATTTTACGATTTTACCAAATTATGAAAGTTTTGTACCAAATTATAAGTGAAATACAAAAAAATTTTGTAAAAAACATTTGTATTAAATTATAATTTGAACGAGAGAAGAAATTAATCCACAAAATTACATAATATATAATATTTGTTTAAAAAATTATCAATAATATATATTTATTCACTTAATTTGACAACAGATGAATATTTTTAGTACTATGGCTTTTCAAAAATCATGGTTATGCAGTTACTGGTTATGCAGTCTGGAAGAGGAGTGTGATTGAATGGAATATGGGTTAAAAAATGGTTAACCGGTTCAGAACTATATATTTTTACAAAAATATGGGTCCAAACTTTAACCAATTTAAATTAAAAAAAATGGTTAATCAACCTATTTGGTTCCAGTTAATATGGTTTGACCCAACAGTTAACTAACTATATTGTCAGGTCTAGTCTATATTAGGCATCATTGGTCTAAATATTCATATAAATTTATCTTTAAAATTTATAAACAAATATTTATTTATAAATTTATAAATATTTTATCTAAAATTTATAAAATTTAGATATGAATATTTGTTATAAATATTTATATGAATATTTGTTTACATATATATATATATATTTATATATAAAATATTCATAGTTACTTTATATATATTTAGTTTAATGTTGAGATTTGTATAATATTTTATTTAGTTTGATAAAAAATTTGAAAAAATATATATGTGTATATATATATATATATATATATATATATATATATATATATATATATATATATATATATATATATACTGAATGACGTGGCGAATATTGAACTTTATCCCAAAAATATGTTGATGCATAGATTCGAACCCAAGACCTCTAGTTTGGAATATTGATCCAATGACCAAATCGAGAGCACACTGGGCTTAGTTGCTATTATTTTGCAAGGATTATTATTATTATTATTATTATTATTATTATTATTATTATTATTATTATTATTATTATTATTATTATTATTATTATTATTATTATTATTGTTATTGTTGTTGTTGTTGTTGTTGTTGTTATTATAACGACCCCAAAATTCATACAATTTAATTCTCGACTTCGGTCGTTAATAATACATTCAAACTCTAATTTTACATCATTAAACAATAATACAACCATTAAAATTTGTGGAATAATTAAAATTTTCTATTACAAACTATCCTCATTCCCAAAACCTTCAACCTTTACATCTAAATATCTCAGAATCATTTTAATACTACAATAGTTTACATTGCAAAACGATATTACAATTAAACATTAATACATTATTTGAAACCTTAAATATGGTTCAAATAATAATAACATAACCAAAGTGTGTAAATCTTCAAGTATCACATCTGATTCATGACTTTCAAGTAACACATAACTTTACTTTGAATCTTGAACCTGCAAAAGTGGTTATTTGCAAGGTTGAGCTCGACAGCCCAGCAAAATCTAACAGTTTTGATGCATCACATAGCACATAATAACATGCACAACATATATCTCATATACATGCTACAATTTATATAACAAGTATAAAGATTGAGTTCCTTATTCAATCAGCATGCTTTTAGTCAAACAACGTAGTCATAAATTGACTTTAACATTTCATACATTCAACATATATATAACTCATGCTCTTTGCAATAAAGATTTAAAACAATCAAATTCACATAGCAAATAGGAACTTAAAGACATGCCTTGATCGTTGTTTACCAATAACAGTTTAACAGCTTACAGACATCTGCACTTCACGTGCCCTACACAATTATATAATCATTCACATTAACTATTAGTCACATAGAAACGCATAGTAGTTGTAATGTAAACTTTACTCTACGTCTCATAACCCTTCCTATCATAAATACACAATGTTCAATTTGATTGTGTTAACTTTAAACTTATATCTCACTGTATTTCATATTTGAAATTCATTCAAGTGTTTAAGTCTTGCTAGGGCTACTTATTAGTTTTATATTAACACTATTCAATATCTTATTATATTCATTTCATTTGATTTAAAACACTTTTTATGTTCATTATCACTTATCACGGCATTTCGACGTTTATTCGTCACTCGTCCAATTTGTCTCTCTTGTGTGTGCTTAGTATGCATATACAACTTATCTAATACATTATTTATTAATGTTAAGCATCATTATATTTTATAATATTCATGTTTTATAACTTAGAACAACATCTTTTAACGTCAAGAGCACTACACTTGCATACGTGCATGCCCGACACCCTCCGATTGCCTCCAAAAACATAACAGTCCTAAAATGACCATTTTGACCCCTTTTCCAGACATCAAATTGAAAAACTTAAAGAATAAAAGTTGTAGGTCTATTCGTCCTCTTTCCGGATCATCTTTAATCACCTCAATCGGAGTTCGTATGAAAATGTAATGGCCGTTTTACCAAACTAGGTCAAAACAGTCACACCTTGCACACTAGGGGCGCGGCCGTGCCCAATTCCTTCATAGTTTCAGCAGCCCGCGCGACTTGGCAGTGCCCAGCTGCGTGCCCACGCTCCTGGGATGCACGGTCGCACTTGGCTATGCCCAGATTACACTGTTTTGCAATTTTTGACCCTTTTCTCCTACTAATCTTCATTACTTGAGTTATACACATCCAAATTAGTCCGTTTTTGATTCTATGGATTCATAATTCATAGAACTACAACATACTAGAATTATAACAATTTATAAAAACATTAACAAACCTAAAATTTGACCCAAAACACATGTTCATACACTATTTTCATGTTTTAACATATTTAGCGAATTCATTCACTACGAATTCGTTTTACATCCATTTTTGTTCATTCCAATTGGGTTGTTTTCGTTTCTTCACATACTAACATAATCCAACACCAATTTATAGATTATAATACCTATTGATCATAAAATTTTGTACTTTCAAAAGCCAATTTTCATGGAAAAACATTATTATAAGAATTCTTTCTACTACAACCCAATTTTATGTTTTTAATCATCAAATAACACCTACATAGGATAGATAACAAATTATAAACCCTTTATAACACAATTACCGATTATTCCAAGAAATCATTCCCCCAATTGCTTCCCTTTTCCCAAAAAGTCAAGAATATCAATCATAATTTTCATAGATTCTCTTACTACAATCATGTATAAATATTAACCATATATGATGATTATCAATTTATAATCCATATATACAAGTATATATATATATATCAATTCAATCATAACTATAAGTTTTTAGGAAATAACTACAAAGAAATCAAAACATATAGGTTAGAAGAAATTTATACCTTAAACCCTTGATTGTATGCTAGCAAAATTGAAAGCAATCCTTTTCCCCAAAACCCTTCTTCTCTAACCAAGCTTTCTCTCTAATCTCTGTGTTTCTCTATTGAAGTTCTATTATCTAGCCTTAGGGGAGAAATAAGAAGCGTAGAAAGAATAACTGACGTCCCTCACCCCACGTACTCATCAGTTTTAAAAAAAATAAAAGACGTCAGTTGAAAAAAAAACCAAAGGCCACAAGGCCTTGTTTGGCTAACCAAAAATTTCCTCAAACTAAATTATTTAAATAATCTTATATTATATAGTTTCATGTCACACCTTTAGTTAATTAAATAACTTTAGCTCAATTAATTTTAATAACTTGTAATGGTAATTAAAATAATTTCTATTATAATTATATTTATGAATAATAAATAATTATATATCTAATTTAATAAATAAATTAGACACATCACTTTATTTAATTTATTTATTTCCTTTAATATTAAACAATTCATTTAATTTAATTATTTTCTTAAATATTAAGAAAGTTATTTAATTTAATTATTTCTTTAAATTAAATCCTTCAAATAAAATTATCATTTCTCAATTTAATTAACATTAATCAATTTAGTTACTAAATTAATTCTCTATAATTCATCAATTATTTATTTCCTCAATAAATAAATTAATTAAAATATTTATTTAATTTAATAAATATTTAAAATTAATTACTAAATTCATTTAATTCCTTCATAGTTAACTTAATCATGACGCCCCAAAATAGGTATACATCACCTATTACGAGTTTGCCAAATACATGGTACAAAAATCTACAATATAATCTTAAATATAATAATATGAATCGTGAGTTTTAATACAAATATTGTCTTCTAGACAGTATTAAAACTCAAAATAAGTCCTCAATATATTTATTAATACACTATTTCATAGAATAGTGAGGACTACTAATGCTATCGTCTGGACCGTCACTCCTTTCCCCGACTAGTCCCTGCTACGTTCTCATTTCCTGAAGAGAACAATGAAAGTAAAAGGGTGAGCTCAACTAGCCTAGTAAGAAATATTATGACTAAGATAATGCAGAATAAATTATCATTAGCCTTCAACAATGTTAAACTGATAAAATATAATAGACATCAAGTTTAACTGCAGCGAAAAAAGCAATCCATTAAAAGAGTCAAGTAGAGAATAAAATCTACTATCTTTTATGATTTAAAAAGGTTTTTCATCACTTTTATCGCTGAGACTCAGCTTAATAAATAATCCACATCATCCCTGTACTACGGCCAAAGATATTCATTAGTATCACAACCACAAATTATCCATGCACTACGGCCAAGGATATTCGTGTATTCATTAATGGTCATGATCATGCCAACAACTATCCATCAATGCACTACGGACCAATGAGGACTTTTACCACATCATTTATAACATTACGGTCATGATTATACTGAATAATCCCTGGTCATAATCATACCAAGTCCATCTACGCACAACAGGCCACATATGACTTTGAACATAATATAAGCATGAGGATGATGACAATGATATAAGAATTCAATAAAACAAGTTCAAGAATTAATTTATCCAGAATTTAATAACGTCCAAATTGTCAACATGATACTGCTTTGTAGAGTAAAATTTAAGAATGCTCAGAAGAATATTTCCATGAAAAGATATTGGATGAATCGCAAATATCAAGGATATTCCACTAATTTCATGGAGTATAGAAGTCAAAACTTTAACCAATTGAGTATAATAAAGAATGGAATACCAAAAGAAATCACCGAGGCATTCGATGAAATCGCATGCATGTGTTATTCCAATGAGAATAATAAATAACGGAACCAGGTCATGCAAAATTCTCACCGACAGGAAATTCCAACAGAATAATAAAGAATGAAATAAAAACAGAAATCACAATGCATGCGATAGACCGCACAGACAGATTATTCCAACAGAATAATAATTAATGGAACCAGGTCAAGTGTAATACGCACAACGGGATATTCCAATGAATAATAAATAATCTAAACCGGTCATGCGTAAGCGCATTGCACGTGGATGTTCCAACAGAATAATAAAGAATAGAATAACAGAAGAATTTCACCAAGTATGCGGTACTTCGCATAGAAAAGTTATTTCAACATAATAACAAAGAATGGAATAACAGAAGTTCTCTTCATGAAGATGAAAGAAAGAAATAATACCCCTTACCTTAGAACAAGCTGGATATAGGAGTAGTGAAGTAGCAGGATACTTTTCTTCTTTCTCGCTATAGTTTCTCTCTCTAGAGTTTCATTGAATTCGTAAGAAATAATGAAGGAATGAGCTTCTATTTATAGGAGAATTGACTGAATAGTAACTAATTCCTAAATAGTCCAGATTGATTTACTTTTAAACAGACGGTCCAAATTGGTTTACTATAAAATATTCTAATAAAACAAAATCTTTTAAATAAAATATAATATATTCTATTTATAATCTAATAAAAACGAATGACTTTATAATAGTATTACATTTTATATAAAAAGATTTTACTATGCTAACACTATCTGAGCACTATACAAACACTATGCATAATAAAATATAATATATTCTATTTATAGTTTAATAAAACGAATAACTTTATAAAAGTATTTTGTTTTATATAAAAGATTTTACTATCTGAAAACACTATCGTAATAGAATATAATATATTCTATTTATAGTCTAATAAAACGAATAAGTTTATAAAAGTATTCTATTTTATATAAAAAGTTTTCTATTTTATTACATTAATAATACTAATAAAACAAAACTTCATCGTCATTATTATAATTCACACTATTAATCGACCAAGTCATTCCCGGAAGAGGGGCTTTCCAATAAGGATTTCTCCCTATTGGCGCGCAATTAGGTGACCAAACATCTCCTTGGCAGAACTTCTAGACATCGTTAATATTGCAAATAATAATATTAATAACTTTGTCATTTTAATAATTGATTTAATAATATATAAAATATCGATAATAATTAAATCAATTAACGTGAGATACTATGCAATAATTACTGAAGTAATAATTGAACAAAACTGAGTGACTTCTCATGTAAGCATCAATAATCAATACCGTGTGCTACTATGCAACCACGCATATTACTGTACTTTTACTACCGGGTAGTTCAACGGTTTTAACGGTAAAACTTCCATAGCCGTTTTCATAAAATATTTTTGTCATTTTCTCAATCCGACAATAATTCTATTGTGTGGTCCACCGATGATTGTCTTGGTCGTCTTTAATATTCCTGTTAAAACGAATATTCCCCGACCAATCCAATATTATATAAAAACTTGCGTACTTTGCAAAATTTATAACTATTACCCACAACTATAACATTATTTCAAATTCATTCCATAATATTCAAAAATGATAATTATAGAAAATTCATCTTTATTCATAAAAGTTGGGGTCTTACAATCTCCCTTTCTTATGAAATTTCTCCCTCGAAATTAGGGTACATACCTGGTATGTCGAAGAGGTAAGGATACCTTGATTTCATTTCAGATTCTAACTCCCAGGTCATTTCCTCAACATCGTGGTTCCTTCATAAAACTTTGAGTTGAGGTATAACCTTGGAGCGTAGAATATGTTCCTTCTTATCTAATATTTGAATAGGAAACTCTTCATACGTTAAATCTTCCGCTATTTTGTCTGGTTCTAACTCAATAATGTGGTTCGGGTCTTTCACATATTTACGTAACATGGATATATAAAAAATGTTATGAACACGAGACATACTTGGCGGTAAAGCAAGTCTATAGGCTACAGTCCCTACTTGATCAAGGATTAAAAATGGGCCAATGAATCGAGGATTGAGCTTTCCTCTCTTTCCAAATCTCGCAACTCCTTTCCATGGAGCAACACGTAACAACACATGATCTCCAATATCGAATTCCACGTCCTTTCGATGAAGATCAGCATAACTCTTTTGTCGGTCTTGTGAGGCTTTTATACTTTGTTGGATTGTTTGAATATTTTCTGTAGTCATACGTACCAACTCCAGTCCCAACAACGTTGCTTCACCCACCTCATCCCAGCATACTGGAGAACGACACTTTCTTCCATACAACGCCTCGAATGGAGCTATGCCAATACTTGTTTGATAACTGTTGTTGTAAAAAAAACTCCACCAATGGTAAAAACTTGTCCTAACTTCCCTTGAAGTCAAGGACACAGAGTCTAAATAAATCTTCAAGAGTTTGAATAGTCCTCTCTGATTGTCCGTCCGTCTGAGGATGATATGCCGAACTAAATCGCAAGTCCGTGCATAAAGTTTAACTGCAGCGGAACAAGCAATCCATTAAAAGAGTCAAATAAAGAATAAAATCTACTATCTTTTATGATTTAAAAAGGGTTTTCATTAATTTTATCGCTGAGACTCAACTTAATAAATAATCCACATCATCCCTGTACTACGGCCAAGGATATTCATTAGTATCACTGTGACAACCCGAATTTTTATTAGTTATTAAAATAAGAATTTAATAATTAAAATTCGTATTATGAGGTGTATATATTTTGAATTATGTGATTTGGTGTGAAGAGAATTATATATTTATATGTTGGAGAATGTGAGATTTAATTGTTAATTAAACAATTAAAGAAATTAAATAATATTAGTTTATTTAATTAAGTTGAAATCATGTTATGAGATAATATAATTTTAATTATTATGCCTTGTGGGCAATGAAAATTATTATGAGTTAAGTTTCATAAATAGTGTGAATAATTCACTTAATTAAAATAGTGAATTAATACAAGTATAATTGATTTAATAGAGTGAGAAGGTAGTATATTGCATGAAAATGTAAATGTTAGTATAATCTTTAGTAAAATATTTATTAAGTACATTAAATATTTTAGTTGGAAACTTTATGGAATAAAATGAATATTTATGGTATTAAAAAATATTTGATAAAAATTATTATGGGATAGTTTATTTAAGTGTGATAAAATAGATGAGATTTATACGTATTTTATTACGCGAGTATATTTATGATATTCTAATTTAATTGAATAATTAAATTAGAGGAGTGAAATTGTTAAATAATGTTATGATTATAATGGTTAAATATAAATTATAATTTTACGTATAAGGTTAATTTTATTTTCCTAAGAAATTAAGTGTACATAATCTAGTTTATAAATCTAGTTTATGTGTTCTTGAGTTTCTTTTAAAATTGGAGTTTTAGTTAATGAATTTGTGAGTTATGATGTTATATATGCTATTAGATATTTATAATTTGATAATGTTCATCTAGAAACAAATTTTCAGAAATCAAATTTATGTATTTATACTAAAGAAGAGGAGTTTGGATTTTGATTGTAATGTGTGTTTTGGTGTACTTTGGGACTAAAGTTGATGATGAATTCGTGATGGAAACTTTAAATTGATGGATGATTGTTGTTCTCCTCTATAAAACGAAAACAACGCAACTTGAACGGATCGAATTGGTTAAGAAACGAATTCGTGATGAATGAATACACTTAGCATGTTGAAAATAGGAAAAATTAGTACAAACAAATTAGAATTAGTATAAACCAAGTCCCACATCAACTAAATTGAGAACTTTACCCTTTTCTAAACATATAAATAGAAGGGCTTGATCCTTTGTTTCATTCACCAACAATAAGGCCTCCAATTTTTGAGAAAGGCTTTGTTGTGGGAGGACTTTTATAAAGACCTCCTTAGTTAAATTTTAGGCGTGGAAGTGCGTTATTCGGTTTGTGAAACTCATATTTTTTAGGGTATGTTTCTTATTTAATTTTGGTAATATTATTATTTTAAATATTATATAGTTTGTTAGTTAAAGTTTAAATTTTGGAAGTTTAGTTAGTTTTGTTAGTAAACTAGTTAGTTTACTATGTTTATTTTGGCATGTAATTAATTATGTAAATGAGTTCTAATTATTGTAATTAGAGATATGAAGCCTTAACATCATCCAAGTGTAACCAAAACTCATAAAATAAAAGATTTATAAAGAACCATGTTGGACAGTTTTTGGGACTGAGCTTGAGGACCATTTGTGTTTTTGATTTATGTCTAAAAGCTTAATTTGATGATTGTATGTTATATCCCTCTAAGTTCTGAAGATTTTCTAACTTGAATGAACAAAAATGGAGTTAAAATGAATCCGTGGTGAAGATTTTAGTAAACCATGTCTAGAAATGAAAACTGAATGAACAGTGACTATAGAATCAAATTTTGGAATAGCTATGTTGCCTGAAAAATTCTGAGTTTCTGGGTAGTTATAGTGCACTGAGTTAGGAAGCCATAGGCTTTGGAATGACCTCATTCCGACCTCGGATGAGGGAGTTACGGTGATTGGAAGGAAATGTATCGAATTTGTCAAACTGAAAGTTAGCAACGGGATGTGCTATTCGGGATAGTGTTTCAATCAGTTAATGTTTCCAAAAACTTCTGGACTTTTGGTATGTTATAGTACACTGAATTAGCTTTCCATAGACTCTGGAACGGACTAATTCAGACTTTGGAGCAAAGAGTTAAGACCATTCAAAGTAGTTGCATCAAAACTGTCTAACCAACTCGGGACAGCCACCTTGAACGAATTTTTCGAAATTCTGTGTTTTGAATTTGGAAATGGTCAAAGAATGAAAGTTGTAGCCTTCGAAGTTAGCTTTGCGTGGGCTCAAGAAATGCCCCTTTTTGAACATTATTTTGGACTGTCTATCTTATCCGAAATGGGTGTCCAGTAACTTTTAAAAATGGGTTAATATGATGTTTATAGAATATCCAAAGTTGGATGTCATTGGATTTATGAGATATAACGTAAAGTTTACATTATAACTACTATGCATTGCTATATGACTAATAGTCGATGTGTATGATTATATAATTGTGTAGGGCACATGAAGTGCAGATAACTGTAAGCTGTTAAACTGTTATTGGTAAACAACGATCAAGGCAAGTCTTTCAGTTCCTATTTGCTATGTGAATTTGATGATGAACTGTTTGAAATCTTTATTGCAAATAGTATGGTGTGTTATATTAATGTTGAAAGTATGAAATGTTAACGTCAATTTATGACTACGTTGATTGAGTATGTTATGTTAGTCCAATGTTTATGAGATGTATATCGAGCATGTTATTATGTGCTATGTGATGCATGAAAATGGTTAGATTTTGCTGAGCTGTCGAGCTCAACCTTACAAATAACCACTTTTGTAGGTTAAAGATTTAAGGTAAAGTTATGTGCTACTTGAAAGATATGAATTAGATGTGATACTTGAAGATTTTTATACTTTGGCTGAGTTATTAATATTTGAACCATGTTTAAGGTTCCGAAAAATGTATTAATGTTGAATTGTAATATCATTTTGCGATGTGAACTCTTGTAGTATTAAAATGATTCTAAGACAGTTAGATGTAAAGGTTGAAAGTTTTGGGAACGACAATAGTTTGTAATAGAAAATTTTAATTATTTCGCAAATTTCAATGGTTGTATTATCGTTTAATGATGTAATATTAGAGGTTGAATGTATTGTTAACGACCAAAGTCGAGAATTAAATTGTATGAATTTTGGGGTCGTTACAATAACAACCACAAATTATCCATGCTGTGACACCCCCAAACCCAGGTACTTCATTCCCACAGGATTTGGTGTTCACTAAATCAAACATTCATATCTAACTACCCAATCACAATAAAATTGAATAATAAAACCTTCCCCATTAAAGGGTTACATAATAAAAATCTTCAAGGTTGTCTAACCTTTAAATACAATCATTCGAATGCGAAAATAAATAAACTTCATTACAACCATTCAATTTAAATTTGACAATAAAATATCAACATATTACAAGTCTTCAATACTTGTTCATCTTTCCTTTTCCCTTACTGGTGCTAGGTACATCAACCTTCTCATCTTTAACTGTAATAGTTATATAAGCAAGAGTGAGCAAAGAAAGCTCACTTGAAACAACAATGAATAAAAATCTTTACAACAACTGTCAAATAAGAGGCTCGATAGAATTAAACGATGTAACTTATCAACATTCTGAATTATATAACTGAGGGTCCTAAGACCACGAACTATGTCCATAGTTATAAGTAATTTTTCAACGTAAACTTTAACAGTCATAAGACTATAGGGACTCCTCATACTTAGGGGGATCAGCCCTTCGTATAATGTATTATGCACAAACATTTCAACGCTAAGCGTAAATTACCCCTAATAATAGGGTTGTTCATCTCAGTATTTAGAGTACAAGTTCACACCAAAGTGAGTTTGGTTTGGATACATTTCAAGGTAATTTAGAATTCAACGGACATCAACTAAGGATTAGTTGAATAAAATTAATAACATTATACTATGGAATAATCATAACTGAATCGACATGGTAAATTAAATCATGCTTTAGGAATAATCTAATAGCATACATATTGAATAACTATAACACACCTTGCTTGAACAATATTAAGCCAAGGTTATTTAGAATTGAATACCAAGCATGCATAGCCATTTGAACGATAAAATAGTTCAACATTAGTATATATAAATTTGCATGCTAAACAACAAGTTAAATACAAGAATAACTTGCTCAATAAAGTTTACAAATCTTGCATCATAATATGGTAATCGAATTGGAAACAATAATTGACTCACAAGATAATAGATTTAGAGAACTTGCCTTGCTCGTAGGCTAAACCGAATAATTCGAATCACAATACTCTATATATATATATATATATATATATATATATATGTCATCATGACATAGTTAGTCACTACCACTTTACAAACATAACTAAGTACATTCATCATGTAAGATTTGATTTTTAATCACATAATTAAGTTACAAAATAAGTTAATTGTTAATAACATGCTCATTCATGGTATAGAAATATTGAAATCAAAATTTAATAGTCCTACTATTAACACATTACAATTCCTTCAGACTTTGAGTACAAAAAAAAAAGTACACTGCCTGACCATTCTGCTTAACTTTCATGGCTGCTGGCTTTCCACGCTTTATCTTTGTGGAGTACATGACTGTGATGGAGATGGCGATGCGTGACGAGAAACTATATTACGAGGCCGTCTTTAAGCACATGGCGCTGCCAATTGTTGTATGCGCGAGAACCATACTACTTAAGTCGTTTGCGTTGCGCAAAATTGCGAACTTCAAGAACCAGCTATGGAAATCACATGAACAAAGCCAATTTTGGCCTACAAGCTACAATCTAACAACCTAATTAGCATATAATTCATACAGATACTTTATATAAACATATTTCAAAGACTCTTAACATGATTATACTCATAAAACAACACCAACATCAAATTTAAAACATCCAATTTCATTATTTTTTTATAAAAACTAACTTTTTGATGTTTTCAATGAAAATCAACACTATGATTTTGTTTTTCAATCAAAACAGTTAATTCAAAGTACCTTGTTTGTGTTTACACAACCTCTTTCAAATACAATAGTCAATTTGTCAACTAAACAACTAATTAAACCTTAATTTTACCTTAAACTAAACAATATTCATATATATTCATATAAACTCACCGTAATATAGTTTTATTTACAAATTACATATATAATATCAATTCATTGACTATACTCATATATAACTTATGAAAATAGTTTCACAACAACCAATTTATCATATAAAACTATCTATAACAAATAATTCAACTTCTACAAAGATTTTATAGAGAAAATTGGGAGAGAATACAACTATAACTTTTGAAAAAAAAATAATAGAGTTTAGATGATACCTTAGAGTAAGAAGATAGTGGCAATCCTTTTATTATCAATCTTCTTTTCCCCAATTCCTTTCTCAATTTCTCTAGCCTTCTCCCAATTCTCTCTTATTTTCTCTCTATAAGTTTTCTTCTTCCCTTCTACTGAGTCTTTCTTCTCTATTCTAATCTTACGTATTAGAGTTATAAAGTATAAGATATAATATATATTAATTATATAATATACATATAAGTATAACTGATACCAGTTATCATATTTTTAAAAATCAAAAGCCATAAGGCTTGTTTGGTTACCCACTTAAAATATAATCATTTAATCCTTATGCCTTGTTTGGTAAAACACAATTAGATTAAAGATTTAATAGGCATTAGGCCTTGTTTGGCAAAACTGAATTAAACTCCTTTAATTTATTTTAATAACTCCTTTATAAAAGGTTATTTGTCACACTTTTATTTAATTAAATTTTTCAATAATCAATTAAATTAATTCTAATAACAATTTATTAAATTATTTTAACACATAAATCAATACCACAAAATTATAATTTTTTATATAATATATTACTTTATTTAATCAACTAATACATCCTTTTAATTACAAACTCAAATTAAAATATAATAATTCATTTAATCAAAACTCTAAACTTAATAATTAATTAAATTAGAATATAATAATTAATTTCCTTAATTATTTATTTAACAAATAATTAACCAAATCGAATCAAATTTGAACAATTATTTATTCAACACTAAACGCATCCATTAAATACTTAAATAATTTAATAAATATTTAATATAACAATAATAAATTCAGGAATGTTACATCATTCCCTCCTTACAAGGATTCTGTCCCCAGAATCACAATTCAAACAACTCATTCGTCACATTCTCCCCTACTTACAAAGATTCTGTCCCCAGAATCGAAGACACAGATTAAACAAATAACTCAGGGTAATTCTTCATCATTTCAGCTTCGAGTTCCCACGTAGCCTCTTCGACATTGTGGTTCCTCCATATTACCTTCACAGAAGGTATCACTTTATTTCTGAGCACTAGTTCTTTCCTGTCGACTATCTGGATAGGAACCTCTTCATAAGACAAGTCTTTCTCAAACTGAAATGGTTCGTACTCGATCACGTGCTTGTAATCAGATTTATATGGTCGTAAC
Organism: Panax quinquefolius; assembly: GCA_020205615.1. Classification (NCBI taxonomy): domain Eukaryota; kingdom Viridiplantae; phylum Streptophyta; class Magnoliopsida; order Apiales; family Araliaceae; genus Panax; species Panax quinquefolius. Next base: position 256,244 of record JAINUW010000668.1, on the reverse strand, counting down.
ACCGAAACGTGAAAAACATTATGAATGTTTTGCAATTCTGGAGGTAGAGCTACATCATAAGCCACCTTTCCAACTTTTCGTAGCACTTCGAAGGGTCCAATAAACTTAGGGCTTAGTTTTCCCTTTTTAGAAAAATGAATTTTTCTCTTCCAAGGAGAAACTTTTAGGAATACGTAATTTCCTACGTCTAATGCACGATCTTGTCTGTGTTGATCAGCATATTTCTTTTGTCTATCTTGAGAAGCTATCAATCTTGTTCTGATGAGTTTGACAACCTCAGTAGTTTGTTGTACCAGTTCTGGTCCTAACAGTTGACGTTCACCGACTTCGTCCCCAAAGACAATGGAGTTCTCGCACTCCGCCTTATAATGCTTCGTAAGGCGGCATGCCGATGCTTGCATGGTAACTGTTATTGTAGGCAAATTCCACCAATGGTAATTGTTCATCCCAGCTCCCTTTGAAATCCATGACACATGCTCTCAGCATATCTTCCAATTTCTGGATTATTCTTTTGCTTTGGCCATCTGTTTGCGGATGATATGTCGTACTCATTCGCAACTGTGTTCCCATACATTCTTGTAGTCTCTTCCAGAAGTTTAATGTGAACCTTGGATCTCTATCTGACACAATTGACACTAGAACTCCATGTCTTGTCACAATCTCTTTAACATATAGCTTTGCCAGTTGATCAAGATTGAATCTAATCTTTATTGGCAAAAAGTGTGAAGATTTTGTCAATCTGTCTACTATCACCCATATCGCATCATATCCTTTCTGAGTCGGTGGGAGACCTACCACAAAATCCATTATGATATGTTCCCATTTCCATCCTGGTATCTCTAACGGTTGAAGTAATTCGCTTGGCCTTTGATGGTCAGCCTTGACTCTCTGACATGCTAAGCACTTTGCAACGCATTCTGCAACGTCTCTTTTCATATTTAGCCACCAAAAATGTCGCCACAAATCTTGATACATTTTTGCACTTCCCGGATGAATCGAATATCTCGAGCTATGAGCTTCTGTCAAGATGTCTTCTTTAATATCTGGTACCGCTGGAACCCATATTCGTCCCTCGAATCTCAGCATTCCCTCGGTATCAACCTTGTATTTTACTTCTTTTCCCTCAACCACACTTTCTCTTATTTTCCTGTATTCCTCATCCTGCAGTTGAGCCTTCTTCACTTTGTCCACCAAAGTTGGACTGGCTTCCATCTGGTATAATTTTTCATCGAATTCTTTTGGAAATTTGATTTCGAACTCTAACCTTGCAATTGCTGAAATCAGCTCCTCCTTATCAGTTAACAACATTAACTTTTCTCTGCCTTTCCTACTCAAGGCATCTGCAACCACGTTTGCTTTTCCTTGATGATAAAAGATCTCACAATCGTAATCCTTTATCAATTCCATCCACCTCCTTTGACGCATGTTCAGGTCTTTCTGAGTGAAAATGTACTTCAGACTCTTATGGTCTGTGTAGATCTCACATTTCTCTCCATAGAGATAGTGTCTCCATATTTTCAAAGCAAACACAATTGCCGCTAACTCTAAATCGTGAGTCGGATACCCTTTTTATGTAGTCTTTCAATTGTCTTGATGCATATGCGATGACTTTGTCGTTCTGCATAAGGACACATCCTAATCCCTTGTGTGAAGCATCACTATACACCAAAAAATTTCCTGTATTATCTGGTACTGACAACACAGGTGCCATACTTAACCTCATTTTCAATTCTTGGAAACTTCCTTCACACTTCTCTGTCCAAACAAATTTTACAGATTTCTTTGTCAAATTTGTCAACGGAGTGGCAATCTTAGAGAAATCCTGGATAAACCGTCTGTAATACCCTGCCAATCCCAAGAAACTTCTCACTTCTGATGGAGTTCTTGGTTGCTCCCAATTTATCACAGCTTTGACCTTTGATGGATCCACTGGAATTCCATCCTTGTCAATTACGTGCCCAAGAAATTGTACACGTTTTAACCAGAATTCACATTTAGAGAATTTCGCATACAACTTTTCCTTTCTTAGCATCTCCAAATTAGGCGTAAGTGTTCCACGTGTTCTTCTTGAGTTCTAGAGTAAACGAATATCATCGATAAACACCACCACAAACTTGTCTAAAAATGGTTTAAACACCACTGTTCATCAAATCTATGAACTGCGAGGGCATTTGTCAAACCAAAAGACATCATCGAAAATTCATAATGTCCATACCGAGTTCGGAATGCCGTCTTCGGTACATCCTCCTTCCTTACTTTCAGTTGATGATACCCACTTCTCAAATCTATTTTTGAGAAATATCTAGCACCCTTCAACTGGTCAAACAAATCGTCTATTCTCGACAATGGATATTTGTTCTTAATAGTGACTTTGTTTAACTCCCTATAATCAATACAAAGACGCATTGACCCATCCTTCTTCTTTACGAATAATACCGGTGCTCCCCACGGTGACACACTTTCGGTGAATGTATTTCTTGTCCAACCGCTCCCATGGTTGTACCATCGATTCCTTCATCTCTACCGGAGCCATTCATCAGACGGGGCCTTCGATGTCGAGGCGGTTCACGGTGTTAAGTCTATCATGAACTCGATCTCTCGGTCAGGCGGAAGTCCTGACAAATCAAGGATATAACAATTAAAAATTCTAGAATGTTACACATGGACTACGGCCAAGGATATTCGTGTATTCATCAATGGTTATGATCATGCCAACAACTGTCCATCAATGCACTACGGGCCAATGAGGACTTTTACCACATCATTTGTAACATTACGGTCATGATTATCTTAGAAATAATCCTCGTCATAATCATACCAAGTCCATCTATGCACATCAGGCCACAGATGACTTTCAACATAATATAAGCATGAAGATGATGACAATGATATAAGAATTCAATAAAACAAGTTCAAGAATAAATTTATCCAGAATTCAATAACGTCCAAATTGTCAACATAATACTGTTTTGTAGAGTAAAATTTAAGAATGCTCAGAAGAATATTTCCATGAAAAGATAATGGATGAAGCACAAATATCAAGGATATTCCACTAATTTCATGGAGTATAGAAGTCAAAACTTTAACCAACTGAGTATAATAAAGAATGGAATAACAATAGAAATCACAAGGCATGCGATAAACCGCACAGACAGGTTATTCCAACAGAATAATAAATAACGAAACGGTCGGTAGAAATTAAGACCGAGCGTGATATTCAACGAAATAATAAAGAATGGAATAACAATGAAAATCACCATGCATGCGATAGGTCGAATGCAGACGAGTTATTCCAACAGAATAATAATTAATAGAACCGGTCAAAGTAATACGACCGACGTGATATTCAAACAAAATAATAAAGAATGGAATAAAAGCGAAATCACCGTGCGCATGCGATAGATCGCACAAAAGCAGTTATTCCAATGTAATAATAATTAATGGAACCGGTCGGTAATACGCGCTTGCGAGGATATTCAAATGAATAATAAATAACGAAACTAGGTCATGCGTAACGCATACGGTCAAGATGTTCCAATGAGAATAATAAAGAATAGAATAACGAGAAGAATTTCACCAAGTATGCGGTGCTTGCAGCGTGACAAGTTATTTCAACATAATAACAAAGAATGGAATAACAGAAGTTCTCTTCATGAAGATGAAAGAAAGAAATAATACCCCTTACCTTAGAACAAACTGGATATATGAGTAGTGAAATAGCAGAATACTTTTCTTCTTTCTCTTTTCTCTCTAGAGTTTCAGTGAATTCGTAAGAAATAATGAAGGAATTAGCTTCTATTTATAGGAGAATGGACTGAATAGTAAATTAATTCTGAAACGGTCTGATTGATTCACTTTTAAGCGGACGGTCCAGTTTGGTTTACTATAAAATATTCTAATAAAACAAAATCTTTTAAATAAAATATAATATATTCTATTTATAATCTAATAAAACGAATAACTTTATAAAAGTATTCATTTTATATATAAAAAATTTACTATGCAAATACTATGCAGACCTTATCTGAAACACTATACCTAATAAAATATAATATATTCTATTTATAGTCTAATAAAACGAATAACTTTATAAAAGTATTCTATTTTATATTAAAAGATTTTACTATACAAAATACTATGCATAATAGAATATAATATATTCTATTTATAGTCTAATAAAACAAATAACTTTATAAAAGTATTACATTTTATACAAAAAAGCTTTTCTGCTTTATTACATTAATAATACTAATAAAACAAAACTTCATCATCATTATTATAATTCACACTATTAATCGACTGTGTCGTTCCCCAGGAAAAGGGGGCTTTCGATAAGGATTTCTCCTGATTGCGCCATGATTAGGTGACCAAACCTCTCCTTGGCGTAACTTCTGACATCGTTAATATTGCAAATAATAATATTAATAACTTCGTCGTCCCAATTATTGATTTAATAATATGTAAAATATTTACAATAATTGAATCAATTAACGTGAGATACTTATGCAATAATTCTTCAAGCAATAATTGAACAAAACCGAGTGACTTCTCATGTAAGCATCGATAATCAATACCATGTACTACTATGCAACCACGCCAGACATTCAGTACTTTTACTACTAATGGGTAGTTCAACGGCTTTAACGATAAAACTTCCGCCGTTATTTTCATAAAATATTTTTGTCGTTTTCTCAATCGAGCAATAATTCCGTTGTGGGGTCCACCAATGATTATGCCGTCGTACGAATATTCCCTGTTAAAACGAATATTTCCCAACCAATCGAATATTATATAACAACTTGCGTACTTTGTAAAATTTATAACTATTACCCACAACTATAACATTATATCAAATTCATTCCATAATATTCAAAAATGATAATTATAGAAAATTCATCTTTATTCATAAAAGTAGGGGTCTTACATTAACTATTAAACCTCACTTTCCCAATATATGAATATATATTTCTCTTCACACCCTATCATATATTTCAACATATATATAGCACGATATATACATACTCTCAAACTCAAAACATCTCATAATAAGAATTTTAATTATTAAATTCCTATTTTAATAACTTATAAAAATTCTAAGTTATCACGATTATTATTATTATTATTATTATTATTATTATTATTATTATTATTATTATTATTATTATTATTATTATTATTATTGCCCGATGAGGAGAAATCAAGTGATTACAAATTTTGCAATGAATTTCTAACGAATTTTGTTTCTAAATTTTGCAACTACTTATGAATTTCGTTGCAAAAAGTGAAAGACACAATATGTAACGAAGGATAAGTTTCGTTGCTAAACATACACTTTTAGCAACGACTTATAATGTCGTTGCATGAAAAATCGTTGCTAAAGCCCCATTTTTAGTAACAAAAAAACTTTTGTTGCCCACGATGATGGGAAAGCAAGTGGCCAAAAATTTTGCAACAAATTTCTAACGAAATTTTTTCCTGCCAATGAATTAGCAACAAAATTTTGCAACGACTTATGAATTTCGTTGCAAAAAGTGAAAGCCTGACACAATCTGCAACGAAGGACAAATTTTGTTGCTAAACATATACTTTTAGCAACGACTTATAAAGTCGTTGCCCAAAAAATTGTTGCTAAAGGCCCATTTTTTTGTAGTGGATATAGATATGGTCTGCATGCTTTAAGGAAATTAGACAGACAATTTAGATATCACGGCATGACTTGCTACCATAAATACGCTACATAAATCTATTCAAATTTCGCTAAACAAACACAGCTCCATGACTTCCCATATCTCGGTAACACGCACACACGTTAAATCAAAAATCACTTTACTCTTTCAGCTTTGTCTTCATCACTTCAGCACTTCAACCGTCTCTGTAACCATTAATTGCTCTCAAACCTCTTCTGACACAATGCGAACTAGACGTGCTAGTCGTCTTCTTAATGAGTCTGACGACGAAGTGTCTCTGCTATCTCCACCATCTCAACCTCTGGCTACTCGTAAACTGAAAAGAAAGCAACCTTCCATCACGACCATCTCTTGTGACTCATCCCCTGCAGAGTCTGAAGCGAGTTTGCCATCCCCTCCACCGATTGGCACTTCTACTGGAACCAAACTCCGTAAACTCAAAGAGTCGACACCATGATCTCAACTGATGACGGCAATCCCTTTATCTATCTCTTTGCATGACGTTCTTGAGAATTTCTTTAGAGGTCATAATTTCAAACTTCGTTTTAAATCTTTAATATGTCAAAAATCCTTTGTTTATGAAAAATCAATTGATATGTTTTATTATCAAAACTCCCCTCTTTAACATCTCCTTAAATCCTGTGCTCTGTCCCCTTTAAGTGCTCCGCCCTCTGTGGCGTTTCCAAAGTTGGTTCAACAATTCTACACAAACCTCGAAAATAATGGTGACTGTTATACTTCATTTGTTAAAGGCAAATTATTTTTTTTTTAATGCTATGGATTTAGGAAGCATATTGTTCATTCCTTTTACGGGTGATTGTCCATTTACCCTTAAAGGACCAGTTTACTCCCCTCTTGACCAACTTCAAACCATAATGGGTGACCCCACTCTGACTTTAGTAAGTTTTTTCTAAAACAATTGATGTGTCCCCTATTGCTATAGAACTTCACAAACTGATGAGGTATAACCTTCTACCCCGTATTGGTGGTGGGGCTGAATTCACATACCAGACTTGGTCTTAGTTTCTCTGATAATGAAAGGGGAACCATTCAATTTCTCTCTTATGATGCTCAAACATATGGTTAACTGTATAAAACACTCCAAAAATGTCTGCCTTATAGTTGTTTTCTCACAAAACTGTTCACTCACTTCCAAATCCCTCTAGACAATGAAGGTTTGGTCACAATTACTGATTCAATCGATTCAATAAATCTCAAAAGCTCTCATATCACACTGGTAGATGGTAAGTTCATGCGCATTGCCCCAGATGTCCCCTCAGTTCCTCCAGTACCAAATTACATTCCTCCTACTCCCTAACCTCCTTCTTTTGAGATTCTAACTCTTCTCCATACTATTGCAACAAATCAAACCACACTCACTGCTGCTGTTAAAGACATCCAACATCGCCTCTCTGTGCTAGAAAAGGGAAAACTCCCCATCAGTCGAACTGAACTACACACTGTCTTTCGCACTATGGAGGATGAATTTATCGATCTTCAGGCAGGATTCGAACTGCATACCCGGGCTATTGTAGAAGCTTTGTAGAGGAAAATGAATTGTAATGGATGCCAATTAAGCACAGAACTAAAATTCATCGGCAACCAGATTGAGTCACTAGGACGATTCACTGAGCGGTGCATGAATGATCTAAGTGAAGAGTTACAGGCCAAACAAGTCAATTCCCGCATCCCTGAGTGGCCACAATGCAACTGGATGGCTGAATACCAAGGGGATTTCCTGGACTTACCTTTACCTCCTCCTACAATCATCGCATGCCCTCCCCGATTTGCAGACCTGTCCTCCCCGGTTTGCAGACACACTATAATTGGAGGAAATTGAACATTGTCAGCTCCATCGCCCTTATTTCACTGCTAGAGCAGCCAACCGTGTTCAACTTGATGAAGAAGATGGCTAAGCTTGTGCTCCATCTTTCCCCTTTTACTCTCTTGGTTTTCTTTTTGATAGATGCCAAAGGGGGAGATGAAGTCTGCCTTGCCTGCCTTTTACCTACCATTAAAGACTGATTATTAAAATTTCATGCATGATTATAGACTTTTGTTTAAAGATTGGTTAAGACTATGTTAGGATACCTATTTGGTTAATAGTTTAATGATGCTACAAATGCTTAGAGTACATTATGGATTATCCTAACAGTTTATTGCAGGTTCAGTAAACACTGCACATATGCAGAACGTATGAATCAAATATTTAATTCTAAAATTGTCAATTCTCAGATATGCATAAATTTAGGGGGAGTCATAATTATTTTGTTGTCATCCTCAAAAAGGGGTAGAATGTTGACTTATGTCATACTCCATCCCAAATGTTTTGATGATGACCATATTATTCCTCTAATCATGCTCTATGAAATTTTAGGAAAAGAAATGGCATTTAAGGAACATTGAGGAGGAACATATAAGACTTGTAACGACCTCTTGAGTCCTAGGAAATATATGTGTAACGACCCCAAAATTCATACAATATAATTCCCAACTTCGGTCGTTAATAACACATCTACCTTCTGACTTTACATCATTATTTGATGTTAAACTTTATAAAATGCAGAATAATTTAAACTTTTATGTCTTTTTACTTTAATTCCCTGAATCAAAACCTTTATCATCTACATGTCTTTGAATCAATCTTATTTTATGATTCAATTTATCACTATTATTATAAAAAAATTTACATTTCAATCCGATAACCTTTACATATCAGATAACTCTAACTTTAGCTTTACAACTCAACATAAAAATATACATCATAAAACATTTAATACATCTCATGAATCTTAATCATGGTATAAAGAAATAACAACTTTAACTAAAATATTAATCTTTGTGTATTATTTCTGATCCACGTCATTCAAGTAACACATAGTTTTACCTTCAATCCTTAACCTGCAAAAATGGTTATTTGCAAGGTTGAACTCGACAGCCTAGCAAAATCTAACAGTTTTCATGCATCATGTAGCACATAATAACATGCTCAACATATATCTCATAAACATTGGACTAACATAACATACATGTTACAGTTCATATAACAAGTATAAAGATTGAGTTCCTTACCCAATCAGCATGCTTTACTCAATCAACGTAGTCATAAGTTGACTTTAACATTTCATACATTCAACATATACATAACACATCATGCTCTTTGCAATAATGATTTAAAATAGTTAATCACCAAGTTCACATAACAAATAAGAACTGAAAGACTTGCCTTGATCGTTGTTTACCAATAACAGTTTAACAGCTTACAAATATCTGCACTTCATGTGCCCTACACAATTATATAATCATTCACATTAACTAATAGTCACATAGCAACGCATAGTAGTTGTAATGTAAACTTTACTCTACACCTCATAACCCTTCCTATTATCAATACACAATGTTCAATTTTATTGTGTTAACTTTCGACTTATAGCTCACTATGTTTCATTTTCGAAGTTCATTCAAGTGTTTAAGTCTTGCTAGGACTACTTATTGGTTTTATATTAACACTATTCAATATCTTATAATATTCATTTCATTTGATTTAAAACACTTTTTATGTTCATTATCACTTATCACGGTGTTTCGTCGTTTATTCGTCACACGCCCAATTTGTCTCTCTTGTGTGTGCTTAGTATGCGTATACAACTTATCTAATATATCATTTATTAATGTTAAGCATCATTATACTTCATAATATTCATGTTCTATAACTTAGAACAACATCTTTTATCGTCAAGAACACTACACTTGCATACGTGCATGCTCAATGCCTTTCGATTGCCTCCGAAAACACAATATTCCTAAAGATGACCATTTTGATCCCTGTTCCAGACCTCAAATTTAAAAATGTAAAGAATAAAAGTTGTAGTTCTATTAGTCCTCGTTCTGGATCATCTTTAATCACCTCAATCGGAGTTCGTATGAAAACGTTATGGTCATTTTACCCAGACTGGTTAAAGTAGTCACACTTAACAGACATTGGGCGCGCCCGTGCCCCTTTCCTTCACAAATCCAGCGCGCCCGCATCATCTAGCAGCGGCCAGCTGCATGCCCGCGCTCCTGGGCAGCGCGACCGTGCTCGGCTTTGCCCAAATTACAGTTTTTGCGATGTTTTTACTTCCAATCTTCATAACTTCTTCATTTTAAGTCAGAATTAGTTAGTTTTCGATTCTATGAACTCATGAAACACTGAACTACTCATCTGAAATAATTTTAACATTTCAAAACTTTAACAAATCAATTTAAGGGTTCCAATTCCTATTCATGCTATACTTTCATATTTTAAACATATTTAGCGAATTAATTCATTCGCTCATTTAATTGCTTTTTCATCCATTTTGACTCGTTCAACTTGGGTTGTTTTCATTTCTCAGAGTAGAACAATATTCACCCATCAATTAATAGCCTTAAACATGTGAGCATGATCAATTTAGCCTCTAAAATAGACCATAACTTATACAACAAAACCCAAAAGACCAATTTTCACTACTACAAAACAGTAAATAGACAACGCGGAAAAAACGTTGTGGTTTCAGTCAGAAAAACGTCGTGGTTAAGGGTGTTATCTATTTTACACCCTTACACAACGTTTTTAAAACGTTGTAGTTAAGCACAATACACAACGCGTTTTTAGGAAAAAAAGCGTTGTAGATTTGTTTTTCAAAATTAATGATGCTTAAAAAACGTTGTAGAAGGTATGATTCCACAACATTTTTGGATAAAATGTTGTTGTTTAGTATATCGAGACAATGTTTAGGCACATTTATACAACGCTTTTTAAAATATTTTAGATTAAAAAAAAAAGGTTGTGGTTCACCTACATTACCAATGCACCTGCAATATGCTAATGCCATGAAATTTATATATGCTCTGGTATATTAAGAACAATGAATACCATGAAGTACATTTACATACTAGAGTAGTGCTCATATTGACAATGTCCAAACTACATAGTATTCACCTTATATCTGATGGACCTCAAGGTACCTAGTGAGTAATACCTTACGCATGTCGGTAAAGCCTTTTTTCAATAATTTCACAATACACCAAAATTCAACTGCAGGTAGTCGGGAAGATAACATGAGCCTATACATCCAACTACCTAAGAAATTCTCACACAACTCACCATGCTCTATATATAAATTCGATTACTGCAAGAGTTTTGAGTAAAAACTGTTACCTACTACTCACTAACACCGAGAAAAAGAAAGAAAAGCTGGTCGAAATGCTTAAAGTTTCAATCTTTATTCAATAATCCTTGAAATTTTGAATCAAATGATAAGCTTGTGAATGTGAAAAGAATAAACCACAATGAACAAGGAAAACAAACCAGAAAACCCAATTTATGCTCTAACTTCTAAACCAAGATAAAATATCACTACAAAGTATAAGAATCATAAACTATAGACTTCAAATAAAAATAGAATGACCTCATCATCATCACATGTAGAGGCAAATACGTCTCAACAAAATAAAATGTGAAATTTGAACACAATATATAGCACATCATCATGTGACACCCCCAAAATAGGTATACATCACCCATTCTGAGTTGTCAATACATGGTACGTAAACAACTATAACTTTATTATTACAACATATAGGCGTGAGTTTAAATACGAGATATTGTCATCTAGACAATATCCACACGCAAAATAAATCCCCATCATAATTATTGATACATTATTTTACAAAAATGGTGAGGACTACTAAACAACTCTCTCTAGAACCTTCATTCCATACCCCAGACTAGTACTCGCTACATTCTCGCCTCCCGAGAAGAAAAATGGAACAACAAGGAAAAGGGTGAGCTCAATCTAGCCCAAAGAAAGAATATTATGATTAAGATAATATACAACAAATTATAGTTAGTCTTCAACAGGAAAAAATCTAATAGAATACTGATAGACAACAAGTTTTAAATCAATATTCCCAGCGGAAATAATAATTCATTAGAAGAGTTAAGTAGAGAATGCAAACTACTATCTTCTATATATAAATTTAAAAGTTCATCATCTATCTTTTATCCCTATAACATCAATCAATATACATCTGGAATCAAATATTCATCTTTGCACTACAGGCCAAAGATATTCATCAGTTAGTCATGTTCATCTAAACACCTGTTCATCTTTGCACTACGGGCCAAAGATATTCATCAGAAATCATTCATCTTTGCACTACAGGCCAAAGATATTCAATAATATCATCATCTAAGATCGAGGATGATGAAAAATATTTTAAAAGAAACCAATCCAAAGGAAACAAAATGACAAGGATTAAGGATTAAGGATTCGTATTTTGTTTTATCCATGTCCAAAAATACCTCAAAAATAATCATAGTGAAGTAAAATTCAAGAATGATCAAAATATGGATACAATCAAAGCTAGTATCCACAATAGATATTTTAGACAAAAAAGAAAATTTTCATTTTTCGATGAATAGTGTCGTATTCATGAATAATCTAGTATCGTGAATAGTCTTGTATATCGTGAATAGTAACTCCGACACCAAATGTTCCAAATTTGATAAAAACTTCAGATCAATATTTCAGCATAATGATATTGAAGAAATAATATCATTACGAAAAAAAAAATATCCCTTACCTCACAAAGAAAGTACTTCTAGTTGAAACACCGGATATAGGCTATGACTTGAACTTGCACCGTATAGCAATACTCAAAATACTCATAAGAATACGCTCGATAATATAGAGAGAGAAAACTTCAGTTTCTGGTGTGATTTTCAATTCTAACCTAAACACCCTATTTATAGGAAAATACTTAGAACACCAAAGCGGAAAATTTAATATAATAATATATTTATAAAAATTTGTCTACGCCAACCTTTGAGAATCTGAAATCAGCAACCTAACACATGTAAAATGAGGCTCACACATCTAAAAAATGTTTTTCTTTTATAAAATAATTAAAACTTCCAAAAATCAATTATTTCGGAGCTTCGGAACTTCAATAATTCATAATAAATAGCTCTTTTATCAGAAAAATTCAAAACACGCGAATTTTCATAGGAAATTCCATTATCTACAACTTTGCAGAAGGAAGTATTTCCAAATTCCAAACAAAAATTGACCGAAATCGATAAACGGGCGATTTTACAAGCTATAATCAAATTTCAGTCAATAAATGGGGTCCACCAACATGTTTAACATGTTTTAAAGATTTATTGCAACAAAAATACTCTTCCTCCTCGTATACTCATATATCCCACATTCGTTGTAAAAATATCACCATTATTATATTATTAAAATATAATAATATATTTAAATAAATTATTTTATCGAGAAAAGATAAAATTTTAATTTTCAACAATTGTCACTTTAAAAATTTTCTCCATCTATATCCACATAAAATCAATATTTTCCTCATCATATGAATCAATAATTAATTATTCACAAATAATATTACGTAATCACAATATTGACAACCGTGCGCTTCCTGGAAAGAGGGGCTTTCTAATAAGGATCTCTCCTTCTTTGGCCGCAATTAGGTGACCAAACCTCTCCTTAGATGTAACTTTTTAGACATTGCCAATAATGTTATCCAATAATATTATTCGGGATAATATGAATTATTACTCCGATAATGGAAAATATTGTGTAATGACAATTATTGAAACAACGTTAATATATAAAATATCAACGCAACAATTATTAAATCAATAAAATCTTCGAATAAGAATTCATCGTAACCATTATTGAGTCTTGCTCGCTTACGTAAGAATCAATAATTGGTGCAATACTGGTAATATACTTGTGTTTTAACCAATCGAGTATTTTAACAAAGATAATTGGTAATAACTACTGGCGTTATTTTTAAACAACTTATATTTGTCGTTTTCTTCATCCAATCGCTTTCCGTTATAGGACCCACAAAAGACTGCGTCGTCATACGAATATTCCCCGACAATATGAATATTCCACGACCAAACGAATATTCCCTGACAATAATGAATATTTTATAACCACTTGCTTATTCAAAATATTTGCGTATTTTACCCATAACTATCCACATTAATCAAATCAACCCTTACTATTTCAAAATAATAAATAGAGAAAAATAAATTTCATTTATTAATAATTTTGGGTCTTACAACCTCCCCTCCTTATGAAATTTCTTCCTCGAAATTGACGTGCGTACCTGGTGTTTCGAAAAGGGATACCTCGCTTTCATTTCCGTTTCCAATTCCCAGGTCATTTCCGATATAGCATGATTCCTCCACAAAACTTTAACTTGTGGTATGACCTTTGCGCGTAGGAAATGCTCCTTCCTATCCAAGATCTTGACAGATACCTCCTCATACGTTAAGTCTTCGGCTATCTCGTCCGGTTCTAACTCTATAACGTGGTTTGGGTCTTTCACATATTTACGAAGTACATATATGTGAAACACATTATGAACACGAGACATACTCGGAGGTAACGCGAGTCTATAGGCTACATTTCCTAATCGGTCAAGAATTTGAAATGGACCAATAAATCGTGGATTGAGCTTTCCTCTCTTCCCAAATCTTGTAACTCCCTTCCATGGAGCAACTCATGAACAACACATGATCCCCTATACTAAATTCCACGTCCTTTCGATGAAGATCCGCATAACTGTTTTGTCGATCTTGTGTCATTTATATACGTTGTCGAATCATTTGGATCTTTTCGGTAGTCAAACGTACTAACTCGGGTCCCAACAATGTTGCTTCACCTACCTCATCCCAACATATTGGAGAGCGACACTTTCGTCCATATAATGCTTCAAATGGAGCCACACCTATACTTGCTTGATAACTGTTGTTGTAGGAGAATTCCACCAATGGTAAATACTTATCCCAACTGCCCTTGAAGTCTAGGACACAGAGTCTTAATAGATCTTCAAGAGTTTGAATAGTCCTCTCTGATTGTCCGTCCGTTTGAGGATGGTATGTCGAACTGAATCGTAAATCCGTGCCCATAGCTTTTTGCAAGCTAACCCAAAATCTTGAAGTGAATCTTGGGTCACGATCCAAAACTATGGATACAGGCATGCCATGCAACCTCACAATCTCATTCACGTATATACTAGCAAGACGTTCAAGGGAATAAGTCTCCCGTATCGGCAAGAAATGAGCAAACTTGGTTAATCTATCAACAATAACCCAAATAGCATTGATGCCTTGAGAAACCGTAGGAAGACCCGTAATTGAAATCCATGGTAATGTGTTCCCACTTCCATTTCGAATCTTAAGTGGTTGCAACGGACCCTTAGGTACTAGATGCTCCGCCTTTACACGTTGACAAGTTAAACACATTGAGATAAACTTTGCAATCTCTCTCTTCATATTATTCCACCAAAATGTATGTCAAGATCACGATACATTTTGGTACTTTCGAGATGGATTGCAAATCTTGTATTGTGTGCCTCCATCATAATCTTGTACTTCAAATCAGAGTCGTTAGGGACACAAAGTCTGGAGTGGACTCGAAGTATTCCTTCTTCATCAATTCTCGCTTCTGGAATAGCACCTTCTTGTACTTTCTTCTTCATACGCATCGCTTACGGGTGGGGTGGCTTGAGCAACCTTAACTTTTTCTATTAAAGTTGGCTCTATGCGTATACTTGATATCATCGCACTCATTCTTGCATATGATCTTCTACTCAACGCGTCAGCTACCACGTTCACTTTTCCAGGATGGTATTGAATAGTGTGGTAGTAGTCTTTCAATTGCTCGAGCCAACGTCCTTGCCGCATGTTGAGTTCTTTTTGAGTGAAGAAATATTTAAGGCTTTTATGGTCTGAATATATCTCCACTTTCTCCCCATATAGATAGTGCCTCCATATCTTTAAGCGGCAAAACGATCACCGCTAACTCTAGATCATGAGTAGGATAATTCCTCTCATATTCTTTAAGTTGTCGCGAGGCATAGGCTATGACTTTCCCACGTTGCATGAGAATACATCCTAACCCTTTGCCCGAGCATCATTTGTAGATAACAAATCCATCCGTACCCGGATGGTATTGTTAGAACAGTCTTAAAATGAGTCTCCTCTTGAGCTCTTGGAAACTCTTCTCGCATTCTTCGCTCCAAACGAATTTTGTATCCTTCCGAGTTAGCTGGGTTAATGGAGTAGCGATTCGAGAAACCCTTCCACAAATCTCGATAATAACCACCTAAGCCCAAAAGCTACGTACTTGATCCACCGAACTTGGTTGCTCTAACTTTGTATTGCTTCAATCTTCGCCGGATCAACAGATACTCCATGTTTCGACACCACGTGCCCAAGGAATGCTACTTCCTCAAGCCAGAACTCACATTTCTTCAATTTGGCATATAGTTTGTTTTCACGAAGCCTTTGGAGTACCAGCTTCAAATGGTGCTCATGATCTTCACGACTTTTGGAATATATGAGGATGTCATCAATAAAAATAACAACGAACTGATCCAAATATTCCTTGAATACTCGGTTCATCATATCCATGAAAGTCGCAGGAGCATTAGTCAGTCCGAAAGACATGACTAAGAATTCATAATGCCCGTCTTCGGAGTTCTAAAGGCGCTCTTTAGAATATCCTCGCCTAATCTTCAGCTGATGATATCCAGAACGAAGATCGATCTTTGAAAAAAATTGTGCCCTTTGCAACTGGTCAAACAAGTCATCAATACGAGGTAGAGGATACCTATTCTTGATGGTGACATGGTTCAATTCCCGATAGTCAATACAAAGTCGCATACTCCCGTCTTTCTTCTTTACGAATAAAACAGAGCACCCCGAGGAGATGTACTTGGGGCGAATGAAACCGTTTTC
Organism: Panax quinquefolius; assembly: GCA_020205615.1. Classification (NCBI taxonomy): domain Eukaryota; kingdom Viridiplantae; phylum Streptophyta; class Magnoliopsida; order Apiales; family Araliaceae; genus Panax; species Panax quinquefolius. Next base: position 239,756 of record JAINUW010000668.1, on the reverse strand, counting down.
AACAATTCTCGTAGTTGGACCTTTAACTCCTGAAGTTCAATAGGAGCCATTCGATATGGGGTTTTAGAAATGGGCTTTGTACGGTGTTCAAGATCAATAAAGAATTCAACTTCACGTTACGGGGTGAGGCCGGGAAGTTCTTCAGAAAGTCAATAACAACAGAAATATTATTCAAATTTGACGTGTCTTTATTCAAATCCATAACATGGGCTAAGAAAGCTTGACATCCGCTTTTCAATAAGCGAATAGCTTTATGATTAAATATGACAATGATTGATTTTAATGGTTTAGTTGCTTGAATTAAATACAGAGGTTGCTTAGAATATGAAAACTAACAACCTTTACGAAAACAATCAATTTTGGCATGATGAGTAGTTAACCAATCAATCCCTAAAATCACATCAAAAGCAAGTATCTTTAAAGAGATAAGGTCAATGGTAAGGTGATGGTGCCAACTTGAATCAAACAAGATTTATAAATAGTGGATGTGATGAAAGTTTCTCCTAACGGAGTTTCCACAGATAGGTTAAAGTCTAATTTTTAGTCAAGTTTAAACGTTGAGCACAAGCGGAGAGATAAATGAATGGGTAGCACCGGATCAAGTAAGGTATAAACTTCGCAATAATTTATAAATTGCTTACCCGTGATCACCTCGTTTGGGTTCCTCGCATTTTAACCAAATCCACAACAAATGCTCTTCCAGAACTTGACTTTGACTTTTAAGGGACATCTTTTGAGTCACCGTCCCCATTGAACTAGGTTTCGCTATCGCATAATCTCTCGGCGATATGTCCTTCCTTTCCATAATTATAGCATACCTTGAACTGTTGTGGGCGCTTTGGACCGATATATCCCTCTTTCTCACATTTATAGCATATAATGACCGGTGGTCGTTCTCCTCCACCAGAACCGATTCTTGCCAAGCCTTTATCGTCGTCACATAATCGTTGTTAAATCTCCTATTTTTAAAATCTCCTCCCCGACTCGCTTCTTCTATTTTCATGGCCATGATTACCCCTAGAGTGGTTACCATTTTTTTCTCGTCTGCATTTCTTTCTCCGTTGGTTATCATTATTACATTGATCGCTATCTCTCGGTATGATCCTCGGTTATGGTCCCTCGGTTGAACATACTCTTTATCTCGCTCTAACAATTGAGCAATCGTTAATGACATCTGAATAGAGAAAATTTATGAGAAATGAGATATTGTCGTATCTGGGTTTCAAACCTCTCGTAAACATCCGCGTCATACGTTCCTCATTCTCCACCAAATGAGGTGCAAACTCGATAACTCTGCAAACTTTGCCTCGTCTTTGAGACACCGCCATGTTATTTTGTTCTAATCTGATGAACTCCACTTCCTTCATATGACGAACACTTTCGTGAAAGTATTTGTCATTAAATAGTTTCAAACGTCTCCCAAGACATGCTTGAGTGCGGTTTGGATGGAGTACGCTTCACGACTCCCACCAAAGAGTCTCGCCTCGCCATGGAACATAAAGGTGGCGAATGGAACCTTTTGTTCTCCGCATCCCAAGACATCGAATATCTTGGTAATTTGCTTGACCCATGTTTCCGCCTATGATCGGATCTAGCTTTCCCTTAAATTACGTGGTCCCAACTCTTTGAATCGCTTGCATTTGTGATAACCCGTGAATTGCTATCATTTCCTCCTCATATTTTGAACACGAGTCTCCTCGTCGATTTTTTCATGAACTGCAAAAGCTTCTAAACATCCCTCGCTCAACATCTCCTTTCGGTGGTGTTGTTCACGGAGGAACATTGCCACTGTTGCACGCTTCTCCTCGTTTGTGAGTACAGAGCGTCTCACGATCTCATTTCCATTGTTAATATTCTCGGTCGTCATTCTCAAATCTCACATAATACAAGGGTTAATTAAGGAAATCAATATATCACATAATATCCCTATATATCGACTCACCAACTAACAAATAAGCTTAGGTAGAAAACACTAACGAAGGATTTACTCGTCTCTCCCATCCTAGTTCTATTCCCCGATCTCCGCCAGAGATCATATCCCTAAGCTCGATACCAACCGTGGCGCCCCAAAATAGGTATACATCACCCATTCCGAGTTGTCAATACACGGTAGTACGTAAACAACTACAACTTTATTATTACAACATATAAACTCGAAGTTTAATACGATATATTGCCATCTAGACAATATCCACACGCAAATAAATCCCCATCATAATTATTGATACATTATTTTACAAAAATGGGGAGGACTACTAAACAACTCTCTCTAGAACCTTCATTCCATACCCCGACTAGTACTACTCGCTACATTCTCGCCCCGAGAAGAAAAATGGAACAACAAGGAAAAGGGTGAGCTCAACTAGCCCAAAGAAAGAATATTATGACTAAGATAATATACAACAAATTATCGTTAGTCTTCAACAGGGAAAAATCTAATAGAATACAATAGACAACAAGTTTTAAATCAATATTCGTAGCGGAAATAATAATTCATCTTTGCACTACAGGCCAAAGATATTCATTAGTTGGTCATGTTCATCTAAACACTTGTTCATCTTTGCACTAAAGGCCAAAGATATTCATCAGAAATCATTCATTTTTGCACTACAGGCCAAAGATATTCAATAATATCATCATCTAAGACTGAGGATGATGAAAAATATTTTTAAAGAAACCAATCTAGTGAAACAAAATGACAAGGATTAAGGATTAAGGATTCGTATTTTGTTTTATCCATGTCCAAAAATACCTCAAAAATAATCATAGTGAAGTAAAATTCAAGAATGATCAAAATATGGATACAATCAAAGCTAGTATCCACAATAGATATTTTAGACGAAAAAGAAAATTTTCATTTTTTGATGAATAGTGTCGTATTCGTGAATAGTACCCTATACGTGAATAGTAACTCCGACATCAAAAGTTCCAAATTTGATAAAAACTTGATTAATATTTGAAAGATAATGATATTGAAGAAATAATATCATTACGAAAAAAATAATATCCCTTACCTCACAAAAAACAATACTTAGTTGAAACACCTGGATATAGGCTATGACTTGAACTTGCACCGTATAGCAATACTCAAAATATACTCAAAATACTCACAAGAATACGCCGATAATATAGAGAGAAAACTTCAGCTTACGTGTGATTTTTAATTCTAACCTAAGCACCCTATTTATAGGAAAATACTTAGAACACCAAAGTAGAAAATTTAATATAATAATATATTTATAAAAATTTGTCTCACGCCTAACCTTTGAGAATCTGAAATCAAGAACCTAACACATGTAAAATGAGGCTCACACATCTAAAAATGTTTTTCTTTTATAAAAAATTAAAACTTCCAAAAATCAATTATTTTTGAGCTTGAACTTCAATAATTCATAATAAATAACTCTTTTATCAGAAAAATTCAAAACTCGCAATTTTCTAAAGGAAATTCCATTATCTACAACTTTGCAGAAGGAAGATTTTCCAAATTCCAAAGAAAAATTGACCGAAATCCACAAACGGGCGATTTTACAGGCTATAATCAAATTTCAGTCAATAAATGGGGTCCACCAACATGTTTAACATGTTTTAAAGATTTATTGCAACAAAAATACTCTTCCTCCTCGTATACTCATATATCTCACATTCGTTGTAAAAATATCACCATTATTATATTATTAAAATATAATAATATATTTAAATGAATTATTTTATCAGAAAAAGATAAAATTTCAATTTTCAACAATTGTCACATTAAAAATTTTCTCCATCTATATCCACATAAAATCAATATTTTTCTCATCATATGAATCAATAATTAATTATTCACAAATAATATTACAGAATCACAATATTGACAACCAGGCAATGGTCGAATAATATTCTTCGTTGATGCGTATATCAATGGTCGAATAACGTTGTTACCCTCTCCGGGGAACATTGATAAATGTACTGATGGATGAGATCATCAAATGGCCTCCGATGCTTCAATGGTTTTAATTGCCATCGGTTGAAATGACGTTAAGGTTGCTTGACCTTAATTGATGTGTGTATCAATGGTTAAGAACCTGTTATAACCCCCATCGGGGATTCGTTCATAGATGAATAATGTGTTGTAACCCCCGTCGGGTTATGCCAATTGATGACAATGCGTTGTAACCCCCGTCGGGGATTCGTGGATGATCAAAAGTCTGCGTTATGACCCCCACCAAGATACTTTATCAACATTTGAAATCGGCATTGTGACCCCCGCCGGGGATACTTTATCAATTTATGAATTATTTTATCAGAAAAAGATAAAATTTTAATTTTCAACAATTGTCACATTAAAAATTTTCTCCATCTATATCCACATAAAATCAATATTTTCCTCATCATATAATTAATTAATTAATTATTCACGAATAATATTACGTAATCACAATATTGACAACCGAGGCGCCCCCGAGATGAGGGGCTTTCGATAAAGATCTCTCCTTCTTCGGGCGCCGAATTAGGTGACCAAACCTCTCCTTAGATGAACTTTCTAGACATTGCCAATAATGTTATCCAATAATATTATTCGGATAATATGAATTATTACTCGATAATGGAAAATACCGTAATGACAATTATTGAAATAACGGCAATATAAAATATCAACGCAGCAATTATTAAATCAATAAAATACTTTGAGCGATTAATTATCATAACCATTATTGAGTAGTGCCTTCTTACGTAAGAATCAATAATTGGTGCAATCTGCTAATCTTCTTGTTTTTAACCAATTTAGTATTTTAACGATAAGATTAATTTGTAACAACTACGCCAGTTATTTTTAAATAACTTATATTTGTCATTTTCTTCATCCAATCGCTTTCCGTTATGGGGCCCAAAAAAAGATCAAGTTAAATGTCACGAATATTCCCTGAACAATACGAATATTCCACGACCAAACGAATATTCCCTGACAATAATGAATATTTTATAACCACTTGCTTATTCAAAATATTTGTGTATTTTACCCATAACTATCCACATTAATCAAATCAACCCTTACTATTTCAAAATAATAAATAGAGGAAAATAAATTTCATTTATTAATAATTTGGGGTCTTACATCATCTCTGTTAATAGCTTATAAACAAACCTAAATTGATTAAATATCATTAAGATTAAATATAACAATGTTATAAAAAGTGGCGTGCCGAATGAAGAATTGCTTTACAAACATTCGGAAACAATATAATGCAATTTTTCAACAAGTCTCTCTTCAGACAATCACAATGTTGAGGTGAGATTCGATAAAAAAGGTAAATATGCATGTATTTGGTCTAAAGAAAAAAAAAGAAAAGAAATAGGTAGTAGTGCAGAAACAAAAGCTGGTGTACTGTCAACAACCTGTAATGCGAGTAGGTTGGCTTCTTCTTCCAATAGTTGGGCTCTTTCTACAACTTAAGGTAGCAATGCAAACTGCACAAAAATGCGAGTCAGACCGAGCAAACTGCACTAAACTTAAGACATTAGTAAACTTCATTATATACTACATAAAAAACGTCGAAGAGCATCATTGTTGTACTTTAAGGTAACTGCAACACAAATTTTTATATAATTACACTATTGGTTTATATAATTAGATCAAACAACATTTACCTTGTTAACTTTTGTTGTTATTGACTACCTGATCATTTACAAGTCCCTACATCCCATTACATTGAACACTGTGAATTACTTATTCACAGCAGAGAAGACATCGGTTTCGAACAAAAGTGGGTGAAAGATCAGGTATCAGGAGTGAGGCATCTGCTCCCGTTTTACGCACCATCTCCCGCCGGATGGCTCGTTGATTCCAAATAAGCACATTGCCATATTAAACATAATAGATTTTAGCCAATAGTTTTCAAAGACAAGATCCATATATGCACATTGCCATATTAAACAAATTCTGTTTAGTATATCTTGTTAAAGGTCCTAATTGAAAACAATTAGCATACCTCCTCACTAGAGAAAAGGCACATTGTCTTATAGTACAAAGCACGCCTTGGCCCTGCAGGTGATAAAACAAGTTGTTGAATTTAGTAAAATATGAACTCCACAAATCAGTTACTTTGATGATTGCAGTGACGTAAATTGCAATACAAGATACATATGTGTCCTTATCTAATACAAAGATTTGCTAGGTACTTGGGTCAACCATCAATATTGACGAGCAATCTACAGAAATTTTAATATTAAATTAACATATGAATTCTAAATACTATAAAATATAGTCAAGAAAATTATCGGAAAAGGTGCATGCGTGGCAAGTGGCGAAGATTGTCAAAGAAACTCAAGGTTCGAGATGTTTCTCCCTTTCTTACTAGAAATTGACATAATGAAAGTAATTACTATAGAGTTCGAGCCATACTTCTCAGAAGCATAAATCCTGATCCAACAACAACTACACTTGTAACTAATGGGTGTGAAGCAACTAGAAGCATTAGTTATATATAGTAACCAACATCAAGTATTGCCAATACATGTCACAAATCGTTTGAATGCTCAAATGCAAGATGCGTGTGAGAATCGTACTAGCAAGACTTGAATGCATATAACAAGATTAAAACAATAAAACATATGATGCCTTTTTTTAAAAAAAATGAATGTTAAAATAAATGATTTAAAAAACACACCTCCCCAGGTCTGCAATGATATAGACAGGCTTGAGAGAGAACCAATATGCCTGGTTTGCCCAATTATTAGCAAGCGGTCCAACATAATACTCGATCTTTGCAAATTGTTAAGATCTTGTACATTTCATTCCCAAAGCTTTGCTTGGATGCTTTCCTAGAACAAAACCATATCTCGCAAAAGCGCTTCCGGAGGAAGGTCACGAACTCTCAAGAACCTGAAAGATTGAAATAAATAATATTAGAATTCAACGCCTACAAGTGCCTCCAAGAAGCAGAACTGGTCCACAAAGAAAGATACACAACTTTTTAGGAATGATTTTGACTGAGCCATTGGAAAATAAAATAATGTCATCCTTATACAAGTATCATACCATTTTCCACATACTAGAGTTTCTTCAAATTCATGACTATTGAAGCTAACAGTTTCCTCCACCTTTGCTAACTCCAAAATAGTCTCCTACTAAAGACTTCTTCAACATCCATAAATCAATGATGTTCCAATAATATAACTGCTCTCCATTTAGCACATACTCAATTACTCAAAACCAACCCTATACTTTATCTCCTTCTCCTACTCACCATCCCAATACTGATAGTAACCCTTATTTTCCTAAAATTCTTCATTTTGCCCAAACTACAGTTTGTCCCGCTATCACATTACATTTATACTCGCACTTTTCCTACAGATTCATAGAATTTTAGTAAATTTACAAATTTTAACTGATAATTATAGATATGCACAAGTTAATAATACCATCGAGTCTCTCGGACTTAAAGGAGACTGTGTTCCGAATCAAAATTTGGCAAAACTTGTCGTCCAGTCTGGACATCGCCAATTGAAGCGTTGTTTCAGCACGATCCGCTATCTCGACATCGTTTTCCGATGATTTGATAGCTAATTCTTCTGTAAAATGAATAACTTCATCCACAGAAGCGAGATATTCGGCAGTCTCATTCGGCAATTCTTCCCAGGGACGGCCAGGATCGCTGCTAGTGTCCCATTAGAAAATTACCTTCTCCGCGGCTTCGAATCGAGCATCAACCTCACAATCGGTAGCGGTACCCGCAGTATCGGGATTGGAGATCAAATCACTAATATTTGATAATCGATTATCAAAGCTTGAGAAGATTAAGATCGAGTCGGGCAATAAATAAGTATGGGCTTTGGCTTAGGCACTGCAGACTACTTAACAATGAAGAACGGGAGTAGGAATCGCAGAGAGAGTGTCAGCCATAGCAAAAACCCTAGAATTTTGTGTCTGACCGAACCCGACATGACCATACCAGTAGTCAAAGGCGTTTTCTGATCTTCTCTAGCTCGAATCGAAATATCTCCGACTGAAACATCGTATTTGCCTCCTCAGCTGATGGCTATAGTGGTAGCCAAAGTTTGGATCGTAGGAGAGTAGGAGAGCAGGGCACCCACTTCGTAGAGAGAGAAAGTACAAAGATAAGAGAGAAGAAAGTAGATTTGTTTTAATTTCAAATTTTCATTTCAGCGTCTTTTTTTTAGCTCCGTGTTTTTCTTGATAGACAACGTTTAAAAAAAAAACGTTATCTAGTTAAAACCAAAAAAAATTCCTTTTAAATAGATAACGTTTTTGCATATATATCTACAACATTTTTTTAAAAAAAATGTTGTAAAAAACAACCACAACGTTTTTTAAAAAAATGTTGTGATTTAAGTGTTGTCTATTAGGTACTTTGTACTGGTGTTTACAAAAATTCAGATTTGTTGGCTCTAATGTCTCTTATAGACAATACTAACATATTATCCAACAATAAATAATCAGTATTTCCATCACTTCATTCTACCAAAAATAATTCTAACAATGAAGAACTTTAAAAAAATCTACTAAAAGTTTTAGAATTCTTCTCTTACCTCTTAAATCTTCTCTAGATTGATTATATGGTGAAGATTACTTGATTAATCTCCTTCTTCTTCCTTGATCCTCCAAAGCTCTCTTTTAATTTCAAAGAGAACTCTTATTTCTCTCTCTCACTCTATCAACCCTAACATGTCAAATGAAATAATGTGTGAAGGTTTAAGCCTTTAGTTACTAGCGTTACCAAGAGACCCAAAGTCTCAGCAGTTAGAAAATACCAAGAGTTTAAGCCATGTTTGGAAAATATACTCCATGGCTTATTTCTATTTTATTTTCTTTTCCTACTATATAATATATTCTCCTTTCTCTAAGTGTCACACTTAAACTATACTGCTAAATCACTTAGCCCCATTAAGTAATTATACAACTATAATATGTATAATTACTACATTATAAATTATGAAATTACATTCATAAATAAAATAACACCTCCATTAAAATAAACATTTTCATTAAAATCATTAATATATATTCCATAATTATTTTAATTAACTTTCAAATGAATTATACAATTATTATATATAATCATTTCATTGATTTTTTTTCACATAAATTGTCACAATACAATTTATTTAATCCATACATCTAATCATCACTTAAATATTAATTCAATTTATTAATCTCTAACCAATAATTATTTATAGGTATATTGGTTTTTCTTCTCTCACCATCAATTTATATTTTATTAACATCATTCAAGATACTAAACCTTTTAATATATTTCCATGACATGTAATATATATTAAGAATACCAAATTTAATTAGCAAAACTCATATATTAGCTCACTATTTAATCAAGTGAATTAACCCTTTTATTACTTACACCACTACCAAGTAAGGTTTTAATATTCAAAGAATATTATTCCATAATATAGTTTCAACTTAATTTAAGTTACCTAATATTTATAGGGTTAATTTCCCTTGCCACCAAATTTCTTGTCGTGACTAATTTCCTTTTATTTTCTTTAATAGTTTATTCAACTATTAAATCTCATAAAAAATTTTAATTTCTTCACACCAAAACACAAAATTCAAAATATATACATCTCATAATAAGAATTTTAATTATTAAATTCTTACTTTAATAACTTTTAAAAATTTGGGTTGTCACATCTTTCCCCTCTTATAAGGATTCCATCCTCGGAATCAACTAAACCTCCATTTCTCGGTTTTCACCAAATCTCTTTTCAAAATTTATCATTGAATATCTTCAACACATTACCTTAATATAGGTTTTATTTATTACCACTTCAACCATTCCTCACAACAAATTCTTGTAAGTTTTATTTCATAACCTTTACTTAGACTCAATTATATTTGAGTATTACATATTCTTTGACCCGTTCATTATCTTTCTCTAAGGATCATTACCATATACTATATTCTCAAACTCTCGGGACATTACATTCATCCATTCTTCTAAGAATTTCATCCTCAAAATTTTTGACTTACTAATATTCATTCATTCCATTTATCAAAATAGATTTTATGTTGATATCTATTTATTCATTAGGTTCTGCAACCAAATTCTTTCTCTAAGGATCTTTCTAAGATCATCATATTCTTCACCTCTTCCTCTTCTAAGAGTTTCACATTTCTCTTCTTTATGGAGTTTCAATTCTTTCTTGAAATTATTATGTTTTGCTTAATTTTCTCATCCTTTCCACTTTCATCTTTCAGAATAATAAGAATCTTCCACAATTGCTCAATAATTGGGAAGTGATATGGATAACATGAATTTAAAAGATTCCAAATCATGCTGAGGGGTCACAAGACCTTAAACTACGTCCACGGTACGATGTATTAAGCCCTTGAAGGGTCCAAATCATTCTTTTTTATAAGTACTCTTTCAACTTAAACCTTAATAGTCATTAGACTATAGGGACTCTCGTAATTAGGGTGTTAAGCCCTTCGTAGGATGTATTGTGAACAAACATCTAAATGCAGCGCGTCAAAATAATTCCCCCATAATAGGGTAGTTCATCTCAGTTTTTAGAGATGTAACACAAGACCACGAACTATGTCCACGGTTACAAGTAATCTTTGAACTTTAACCTTAACAGTAATACTGTAGGGACTCCCCATACTTAGGGTGATCAGCCCTTCATACCGTGTATTGTGCACAAACATCTAAATGCTTCTGTGTAATCCCCTAAAAAAGGGTTGTTCATCTCAGCTTTTCAACATCTGAATCCGCACCAAAACATTTTGATTTGGCATAACTTCTCAAGAAACGCTTGAATTTCATGAACATCTTTCAATATTTGTCTAGCTGAATCAAATAGCATAGACTTCTACAACAATTCGGATATCAATTGAAATGTACATATATATATATATATATATTCTCATATCTTAAAGAAATCTCAAAAATCCTTTTATGGCGTCATGATTAGGACGTCGTCATACTACATCTCACCATAGTGGGCTGACGATCATATGATCACATCCAACACCAGGTTCCATTGCATTGATGACTTCATCGTTTATCATATCACCCGATACATAGAGTTATAATATATTTTGAAAATTTAAAAATCATTTTTTTTATCTAGCCGAAATAAAGAGCATAGATATGCGAATAATAGCACTGTTTTACAAATTCTCTGGTTCACTAGTGTGATCCAACATTTTTTTTTCAAAAAAATCAAAAGTACAACCATCGGCTTGAAGTCAATAAATCTCGAAAGTCTAGCATAGCTAGTAGATTTAGAATATCCAAGTATCTATCAACTTCAATCTTTACTTCATTACTTAACCATTCTATCAATCTTCAACTTCATCAATGCACTCTATACTATAACTATTTTCTACCCAATATAGTTCATCAAACTTACCACACTTTGGAAATCCAAAAACTTGCCACAATAATATGAGTTTAAGAACTTATCCTAGTCAGACCATAGGCGTCCATTCGCTGAGGGGTTCAAAATATACCATATTATTATGAGTCACGAACTTATCATATGCGTTAGTTTTAAGAACCGCACCTAATCCTAATAATATCTGACTAATATTAATATTTTCTAACTATCAAAATACACATGAGAAAAGAATCATTTTTTCGCCACATATACATTGATAGCGCAACACCAACATTCCAATGATTATCAATGTGATAAACTAAGTGCAAGCATAAAACCCTCGCCCATACAAAGGTTTGTATAACTCAGCCATCACATGAGTCCTCAATTAAAATCCCACCTAACTCTATCTTGTTTATAACTTGCTCTTTACTCGATACGAATTTTTCGTACCTCATCATCTATAACTCCTCGTGAGTTATCTCATACTATATCATAGTACATTAACTTCATAGTATCAAGCTATAAATATTCAAACATTGCAGACAATCTTTCTTTTATAACTTAAACAGATCACGTCGTGATCTTATTCTATAATCATCTCCCTTAAAATTCTTTTCTTAACTCGTGATCGTTTTGTTTTACGATCCCCTTTCTTCCCTTTTTCATCATTACGACATTATTCGTTATCTTGGCTATTGGAGTTAGGCAACTCCCATTTCTTATCTTTATATCTCTTCAAGATTCATCTCTGAATTTTCTTGTTTATATAACAATTCTTCCTTTAAGAATTTCTCACTTCATTTACATTGCTCAACAATTCATTCGAGTTCTACATTTTCATCATACGTATCCATTTCTATACTTGGTACACATCAAGTCTCTAATAATTTCAATATGGTACACTGAGTGGTTTCCCACAAACAACCAACAAACTAGGTTCCGAGTTGCTATTTAGTATATACCTCCGCTCTATGAAGGAATCGTTTAGCCTAGTTACCATACATCAACTATTAAAGAGTACAATTGTACCATACTTAAATATAACTTTTTTGATTCTTAACTTCTTTATCATCTTCTCCTTTATTCTCTAAGGTTATAGCCTAGGGTACTCTTACCTAAGGTTTATAACCTACATCTTTGATACCAACTGTAACGACCCCAAAATTCATATAATATAATTCCCAACTTCGGTCGTTAATAACACATCTACCTTCTGATTTTACATCATTATTCGATGTTAAACTTTATAAAATACAGAATAATTTAAACTTTTATGTCCTTTTACTTTAATTCCTTGAATCAAAACCTTTATCATCTACATGTCTTTGAATCAATCTTATTTTATGATTCACTTTATCACTGTTAGTATGTAAAATTTTACATTTCAATCCGATAACCTTTACATATCATGTTGGAAGAATGCATATTTTGATTTGATGGTTAAAGTAAATACTCATGATTATATGTAAAGTCTTTCGAGGAATATATGTACAAGGACTTAGTGATAGATCAAAATTGTTAGGTTGATCTTAGCTTTTAATGTTCATCATTCTATAAACGAATGTATAGATAAAAAGATCAAAGATGTTAGGTTAATCTATGACTTGAAAGAAATAGATATTCCTTAAAGAGAATCGCAGTCTATCAAGCTGATTAACAGAATGCAGAAGCTAAGGCAAGATCGTAGAGCTTAGAAGATCGTAGTGTATCTGCATTGAAGGGCCTCTCCAGAAATCGTAAAGTGGTCCAGACATTTGCCGAAGCTAACTCAGAGATCGTAGTGTGTTTTCGGAAACGTAGAGTCTGCAAAACGAGCAAGTGATGATCGTAGTATTCAAAGATCGTAGTGTGTAAATCCTTGAGAGAAATTGTAGTGTTCGCTTCAGACCAAACACCAATATGACAAGACACCACGATATGGATCGTAGAGTATCATCTGCCTTATGTCAAAAGAATCGAGCCCTACTTTTGTTTAAAGACAAATTCCAACAAAAGTGGAATGGGTTTGAAACGTTGAAGTCTTCTCCAGTCCCAACGGTACAAAAGATATCCTTAGTATTCAACAAAAGAAATGTATTCAAGAAACTAAGGAAAGGACCATAGGATAGAGTAAAAACACCTTTTCAGGTGTTAGGTGAGAAAGTAGGCTGCTGTGTTAGTGGGCTAGAATGCAACTCAGAAGGTGTGCAGAAAAGTCTTCATCAAAGTTCAGAAATGTCAAAAGCATTTAATGCTTCTAAAAAAGACTTCAGTGGATAAATTTCAAGAAACACATATATGCAGAACATATGCAGATGAGAAAGACAAAGCAAGAATTGAACAAAAACGCACAAGAACACTCAACGTCCAACTCTATGATCTCAGGAAAAAGAGATGTTAAGTTTGTAATATTCATGAACACAATCAAATTGTACAAAATAAGCGGAAACGTGAAAAATTAGATTTTTAAAATTTTACAAACCATATACCCGGATCATCCTTTATGCGCAATTATTAATTAAACAAAAAGATAAAGAACAAGAATTATACCCTTGAAGATCTGAGCTTCCTCTGGTACAAGTTCACCTCCAATCCTTTTCGTATTCAACTTGAATCCACTGGGTTTGGTTCCTTCCTTTGATCAACGTTAGCCACCCAAGTGTTTGACCTCTAGAGGTGATCCACCAAGGAAGAAGAAATATTCAAGAAGAAGGGTGGTTGGCTAAACCCTAGTTTTCTATCTCTATAGAAAAAGAACGTATTCTCCAACAATTGGAATCACGTGTGCTGTGAAAAAGTCAACAACCCTCTCACCCATAATAAGACTCCTCTTATTTATAGATGTGGGCAACCCTCCTTAACAATTAAGGAATTGGGTTTTATTTTAATTAATTAAAATCCTTTAATTAATTAGCCTCCTAATCTTATTAGGAATAAATGAGAGTACTAATATTAAATTAATTTCTATCTCTTTAGAAATTAAAATAATAATAATTATAATAATATTAATGAGACTCCTCTTATTAATTTATATATTTAATATTTCCAAAATATTAAATAATAAATATTAAGCTATTTAATTTATTCTATCACCATAGATTAAATTAAATACACTTAACATATTATTACGATTATGCCATTAACTTCTCAAATAATTATTCTTCCTTTTATGGTGTGACCCTTTAGGTTCTTCATATTAAACCTATTGTGAATAAATCAATTAGAACAATTCTAATCTTATTTAAATAAATAAATTAAAATATTAATTTATTTAAATAAATAACATTTATTCTACAATAGGGATAAGCCTCCCTAGCGATCAACGACTTTCCAGATAATATAGATTTCAACATTAATCATAAAAGAACTTTTGAGTAAATAGTTACCGTACAATTCAATCCTTCCACCATACAATGTCCCAATTAAATATAAGACATGGAATTACTATCAAGACTTATTTTATTTAATTATATGTATTTCGACTCTTAAATGCAAAACTCCAAATAATACAAATTAGAAACTCCTTTCTAATTTCATTCTGCCTTGGCCAAGGACTACTGGGTTGTCATTTATTGAATCACATAGGACATTTCTCTTCTTTTACTAGAAGTGGTAGATTCTTTATTAATCATACATTATCTCCATGTACAACTTATTATACCAAAGCATACCCTTTGATATACCCTAAGGGTCTTAAGGAAGAAGTCAAAGTATAACTCATCATACACAAGATACTATGATGATCTCAAGTCCAAGGATCACTTGTACTACTATCACTACATGAATTCCTATTGACATGCAAGTAAAACTCCATTAGGTATTCCTTAGCGAGCCACGTTCAATGAACTTATTCTCTAATAAGCACCTACATACTTGCTTTAGTGTCTCCACACAAATGATCATGAGATCAATCATTCTCATCCAATGAGCAAGAAACGATGTACCAATCTATCCTAATTCACTAATCCCCAATTTAGTAATCTAACGAATGGGAAATATTTTAGGTTTAAGCTTTCTAAGAATTTAGATCTCATTAGAATGATCATCATCATTATTCTAAAAGCATTGCTTAAAACTATGGGTTTATCACATATTATAAAACAACGTCATGTAGATAATTAGAAGCCTTTAATAAATTAATACTTTTTATTAATAATTGAATAAGATCGTTACAAAGTATATGCTTTATCATCAAACATGATTGGCTTGTATGCATACTACTTTCAATCTCCCACTTTCACTAAAGCCAATCGTCATGGTATCTCATACACTTCTTCTCTAAGTGACGATTATCCTGCTGTTGGATAAGCTTAGTTAATGGATATGTAATATTGTTCTTGAGAGTCCACTATCTCTATAGTGATTTTCCATCTTTCAATGATTCCTATAATCAAATGAAAGTGCTGCAACACATGTTTAGATACAAGATGAGACTTAGGAACTATTCCTAGTTCTGTAATGAACTTTTCATCCAAACAATCAAATTGCAGCTTCATTTACAGCTATATACTCTGTCTTTATCACTAAACCAACAACTCTTTACTGTTTAGAATATTTCCAATTCACTGCACCACCGTTCAAAGTAACGCTTTACCTTAAAGTGGATTTTCTGTCGCCTTGGTCTGTCTGAAAAACTTGAGTCTGTTAAGCCCTCTAGTTTTAATTTAGACCCACCATGAATATGATCATATCCTTAGTGCCGATTAAGTACTTTAAGATATTTTTCACTGACTCATAGTGAACTTCTCTAGAATATGACTTATCAATATCAGGTCTCATACATTCCATTGCATACATGATAGTTACTCATGCGATCTCTCTTTTATGAGTCTATGGGGACTATTAAGAGAGATACACTCCATGACTCATCAACATGAGACAACTCTTGGAGTTTGCCATGCTAAACGACTTTAGCATCAAATGAATATACGTTCCTTGGGTTAAGTCACAAGATCCTCTTAAATCTATCTACATAGATTTGTATCCGCAATTTAGACACTCTTCCCATATCATTCATGGAGGAATGTTTAGATAACTTTATCTTTAGTGATTGTAGCATTGGTATGTTATTACTTATTCGTAGTATATCATCACAAACCCACGAATTTTATGAAATGAAAATATTCAATTTTCTTATAATTATTATTTTATTTAGTAAATGGTTAAATTGATAAAAAGGTTAAAGTTAAGGTGATATGTGAAAATTTTTCAAAGTAAGCAAGTTGTTATAAAATAATTCGGTGATAAAGTATAATAATACTGCGTGGTTGCATAGTAACACACGGTATTGTATAAGTATCTTTGATTATTGATTCTTACGTGAAAGTCACTCAGTTTTATTCAATTATTGTCATAATATTTTATATTATTAAATCGATAATTGAGATGACATAGTTATTTTTATTATTATTTGTATTATTGACAATTTCTAGAAAGTTCTGCCGAAGAAAAGGGTTAGGTCATCTAATTGCTCGCCAATAGGGAGAAATCCTTATCGGAAAGCCCCCTCTTTCCTGGGAACGATCTGGTTGTTAATATTGTGAGCTATAATATTAATGATGAATGTTATTAAAAATCAAATTTGAGTTCGGAGTTGAATTTGGAGACGCGGACGTGATATTTGAGTCCAGACGATGAAATTAGTAAAAATAGACTATAAACACAAAATTTATCAGGGTTAACTTTTTGGTCCAAAAGTCAATAGTTGACTTTTTTAGAAAAAGTCAAACTCCGAAATTTCAAAAATGAAATTGTTGATAAAAATATTTCCATTGTGTTGGGATTATTAGTGTTAGTTGAAATCGACATTTATTTCGATAATAATTGATTTTTGGAGGTTAAATTGACCAAGAGGGTAATTAATCGGATAAATGAGAAATTAATTGATATTAAGTTACATGCTTATAACTATTTGTTCACATGTGTGTACTATTGATTCACATGCATGTACTATTAGGGGAGGTGGTGCAAGATTGATAATACTTTCATGACTAAATTAAAAATAAAGGTATAGATGAAGGTACTATACTGTAATTATTTTTTTCACATGTATAGAACTATTGAGTCACATGATTGTACTATTGAATCACATGATGTACTATTAGGGGAGGTGGTGCAAGTTTGATAATACTTGCAGGACTAAATTAAAAATGAAAGAAAAGATGAAGGTATTACCTTTATAATATTTCGAGCCCCAAAACGTGCAATTATCGAAACTATGTTTTCCTATAAATAGAAGCTCATTCTTCCTTCATTCTCACCAATTCACTAAGACTCATAAGAGCAATTATAGAGAGAGAAGCTATAGAGAGAATAGATATAGAGAGAAAGAAGAAGAGAAGTCTGCTACTTCACTATTGCAGTATCCAGTCTTCTTCTGAGGTAAGGGGTATTATTTATTTCATATTCTGAAGAGATGTTATTTTTCATACTCATATGAATATTATATTCATTCAATATTAAGTAGGAATATCATCTTCGTTAAATATTCAGAGGAATATTATTTTCGCTTCAACAATCGTAAGGGTATTATTTCTTCGTAAATGATATTATTTCTTTCAATATCATGTCGAATATTGGTACAATTTTATTGTGAATTTTTACCTTTTTATGTCGTGGTTACTATTCACTCTAGTATTATTCATTCGAATTATTCGGGGCACTTTTTGTGGGAATACTATTTATGAGTTACTATTTACTGAGTTATTATTCACCCGTTACTATTCACTCTAGTATTATTCACTCAGGTATTCGGGGCACTTTTCGTGCCAGAGTACTATTCACGAGTTACTATTCATAGGTTACTATTCACCTAGTTACTATTCACTCTAATACTATTCACTCGGGTATTTGGGACACTTTTCATGTCAGGGGTACTATTCACGAGGTACTTTTCACTTAAGTACTTATTCACAAGTACTATTCACCCAAAAAATATATTTTTTTTTTGTCCAAATTATTTTTGGTACATGAATATTATTCTTGAATTTTACTCCACAAAGCAAAGATCATGTTAACAATTTGGATATTTTAAACTCTGGATAAATTTAAAGTCTTTAATATTTATCCTTGATTTCGCTTGATTAATGCTTATATCATTGTCATCATCCTCATGCTTATATTGTGATGAAAGTCATCTTTGCTTACGTGCATAGATGGATTCTTTGATTATTGGTTTTATAGTTGTATATCTTTGGCTTACGTGCATAGATGGATTTGTTGATTATTGGTTTTATAGTTGTATATCTTTGGCTTACGTGCAAAGATGGGCAGTGTATGACATGATCATAACCATCGGTGATAATAA
The DNA here is from genome assembly GCA_020205615.1 of Panax quinquefolius. Taxonomy (NCBI): domain Eukaryota; kingdom Viridiplantae; phylum Streptophyta; class Magnoliopsida; order Apiales; family Araliaceae; genus Panax; species Panax quinquefolius. Next base: position 221,128 of record JAINUW010000668.1, on the reverse strand, counting down.
CGAATATCCTTGGCCCGTAGTGCATGGATAATTCGATGATGTGATTAAGCGTGATCATGACCATTAGTTAACAGTTGAATGTCTTTGGTCGTAGTGCACTGACAGACATTTGATTGGTATGATCATGACCATTGGTTTTATAGTTGAATATCTTTGGCCCGTAGTGCAAAGGTAGAGACCTGATTGGTATGATCATTGTTATTACATTTGAATATCTTTAGCCTTTGGGGTAAGGATATTGAGTAAACGTTCTATTAAGCCTTTATGGCAAGGAGAAACTGTTGATTTACATGATTATAAATATGAATTGTGGATTTAACTATAATCTTTGGTGGTTCAGGTGAAGACAGGTGATGATAGTTCTTTTTGTCTTGGGTATAACAAAGAACTGTTGTTAAGTATTACATGAATGAAATATTAATGATGGATTTTTAATCTAGAAGAGATAGTAGACATTATGTTCTACTTGACTCTTCTAATGGATTACTTATTCCAATCGCACTTGTTGATCTAAAACTTGTTGTCTATTATATTTTCTCGGTTGTTATATATTGTTGAAGGCTAAGGATAATTTATTCTCGCATTATCTTAGTCATAATATTTCTTCTTGGGCTAGTTGAGCTCACCCTTTTGCTTTCGTTTACTCTTGAAAAATGAGAATATAAATGGGACTAGTTGGGAAATAGAGTAATGATGCCGAGATGGTTGTTATAGCGATCCTCACTACTTAGTGTGATAATAAGTGTAATGAGGATTGAATTTGAGTTTGTATACTTGTCTCTCGAGATAATATTCATTTAAAAAACTCAACTATGTTTTGTCGTATATATTACCCGACGGTTGAATAAAAGAAGTTTGTATTTGATTTATGTAGTGTGTATCTGGCGACCCAAGATGGGTGATGTATACCTATTTTGGGGGCGTCACAATATCAATATATAATACTAAGAATGTCACAACGCTCCCACTAACCCTTTTGTACACACTAGGTTCATTCTTGTTTTTGATAAAATCAAACTCTTTTGATTGTCTCGTCAAAATGAATGTTTCATATTTGAGAGGCTTGCTTCAATCCATTTCTCTGAGTGTCTACAACTCTTACCTCATCGTATGTAACTGGATCATCATCTTCTATAATGCGCGCCTCATCATCATCATCTATGATAAATCCATACCTCCCAAGTATCTTCGATATTATTCTAGATTTACGATTCAGCTGTGGTACAATAAGTCTATCTACAAGTTCCTCTTATTTGACTTATAGTGTTTTGTGGTTCTTGAACTCTTCAAGATTCTATTATCCTCCCACTAGCCCCTTCAATGATAAATATCTTTATCTTAGAAGGTAGCGTGTTTCATGACAAACTCCTTTTTACTAAGTAGGATTATAGAACATATACCCTAAACTTACTTTTTAGGATGTCCCACAAATTAGTACTTGTCAAATCTCGTCCCCAAACTTATCCCTTTAAAACCTTTTCACATAAGTTGGACAACCCCTTATCTTAACATACTTAAAATTAGGAATCCTCCCTATCCATAACTTTTATAGAGTCTTGGGGCCGGATTTTGAGGTTACCTTTTCATAGATATATAGCCATTTCTAGGGCATGACCCCAGAAGGATACTGGAATGTCGGTAAAATTATTATGGACCGCACAATGTCCAACAAGGTACGATTTTTCCTTTTTGATACATCAATCAATTATTGTGTATCAGGATGCGTCCATTTTGTGAAAACCATTTGAGATTATTTAAAAACTCATTGCACAAGTATTCCTTCCCTGATCCAATCAAAGAATCCTAATACTTTGCCAATTTGTTTCACTTCTGAATTCTTTGAACCTTTTTAAATAATTCACAATTGTATTTCAGCAAATACAGACATTCAACTTTTTGAATGATCATCTCCTTTTTCTTATACTAGTTTGTTCAATTTGCAAAATAATTTTTTACGTAAGTCAAGTACACAAAATCCATTAAGTAATATTTTAGTTCTATACAAAACATTATTATTATAAATACAATAACAATTGTTCTTAATTATAATACCAAAAATTTCATTGTCCAACAATAAAATAGAGATAATGTTTCTAACGCGAACTGGAATACAATAACAACTTATTGACTTAATAGATTTTCCCGTAGGCATTGCTAAACTATAAGTTTCTATGGCTAATGTAGCAACCTTTGTTTCATTTCCCACACATAGGATTACTTATCTTTGTTTAGCTTTCTACTTCTGCTTGGTCCCTTCATAAATCTATATTTATGATAACCAAAGCCGATATTCAATACCCAAGTAGAACCTTGACTTAAAGAAAAATTTATTTCAATCATGAACAAAAGCTATATTTGTAACCGAAACTTCACTAAGCTTCTTCTGGTTAGCTCTGCAAGATGTTTCTCGTAGTTTCTTTTCCAGTGTCGTGGCTTATTGCAGTGGAAGCAAACTCATTTGTTATCCGTATCAGTTTTGTTCTTATTATCCTTTGTTTTTGCCTTTCTATTTACGTTCTTTGAATTGTTCTTCTTTTCAGAAGATCCTTTGGCCCCTACTAGTAAGACTTGGTCTTTTATGGTGGGAAAGTGACTCTAAACATTTTTCAACATGTTAAGTAAATAAGCGAAGCTAATATCTAGCTTTTTTATATGAAAAATTCACAACAATTGTGAAAGGAGTCTTGGAGTGAGTGCAAGATCAAATCTTGGCTCAACTCTTCATCCATGATAAAACATGTTGTCCTAATTGATCAATCAAATTGATAATGTTAAGGACTTTTATCTGTACTGTAGTGTCATCGGTCATTCTAGTGTTAGGTTTGTAATATTCATGAGCGCAATCAAATTGCATAAAAAGTGCGGAAGCGTGTAAAATCAGAGTTTAAAAAAAATTACAAACCATATACCCGGATCACCCTTTATGCACAATTATTAATTAAACGAAAAGATAAAGAATAAAATCATACCCTTGAAGATCGAGCTTCCTCGGTACAAGTTCACCTCCAAATCCTTTCGCGTTCAACTTGAATCCACGAGGGTTTGTTCCTTCCTTTGATCGGCGTTAGCCACCCTAGTGTATGGCCTCTAGAGGTGATCCACCAAGGAATAATAAGAATTCAAGAAGAAGGGTATTGGCTCAAACCCTAGTTTTCTATCTACATAGAAAAAGGCGTACTCTCCAACAAATTGGAATTATTACTTAGTTGTCAAAGTCAACAACCACACCCACCCATAATAAGACTCTCTTATTTATAGATGTGGGCAACCCACCTTAACAATTAAGGAATTGGGATTTATTTAATTAATTAAATTCTTTTAATTAATTAAGCTCCCTAATCTTATTAGGGATAATTAATTAAACTCTTTTAACTAATTTTCCTTCCTAATCCAATTAGGAATAAATGAGAAATACTTATATTAAATTAATTCCTAAACTCTTTTAGAAATTAAAATAATAATAATTGTAATAATATTAATAAGACTCCTCTTATTAATTTATATTTAATATTTCTAAAATATTAAATAATAAAAATTAAAGCTATTTAATTTATTCTATCACCATAGATTAAATTAAATATACTTAACATATTATTACGATTATGCCATTAACTTCTTAAATAATTATTCTTCCTTTTATGGTGTGACCCTTTAGGTTCTCCATATTAAACCGGTTGTGAATAAATCAATTAGAACAATTCTAATCTTATTTAAATAAATAAATTAAATAATAAATTTATTTAAATAAATAATATTTATTCTACAATAGGGATAAGCCTCCCTAGCGATCAACGACTTTCCAGATAATATAGATTTCAACATTAATCATTAAAGAACCTTTGAGTAAATAGTTACTTGGTCTGAATTCAATCCTTCCACCATCAATGTCCCGATTAAATATAAGACATGGAATTACTTGTCAAGTCTTATTTTATTTAATTATATGTATTTCGATCCTTAAATGCACAACTCAAATAATGCAAATTAGAAACTCCTTTCTAATTTCATTACGCCTTAACCAAGGACTCTTTGGGTTGTCATTTATCGAATCACATAGGACATTTCTCTTCTTTTATTAGAAGTGGTAGATTCTTTATTGATCATACATTATCTCCATATACGACTTATTATACCCAAGCATACCCTTTGATATACCCTAAGGGTCTTAAGGAATAAGTCAAAGTATAACTCATCATACACAAGATACTATGATGATCTCAAGTCCAAGGATCACTTGTACTACTATCACTACATGAATTCCTATTGACATGCAAGTAAAACTCCATTAGGTATTCCTTAGCGAGCCACGTTCAATGAACTTATTCTCTAATAAGCACCTACATACTTTCTTTAGTGTCTCCACACAAATGATCATGAGATCAATCATTCTCATCCAATGAGCAAGAAACGTATGTACCAATCTATCCGAATTCACTAATCCCCAATTTAGTAATCTAACGAATGGGAAATATTTTAGGTTTAAGCTTTCTAAGAATTTAGATCTCATTAGAATGATCATCATCATTATTCTAAAAGCATTGCTTAAAACTATGGGTTTATCACATATTATAAAACAACGTCATGTAGATAATTAGAAGCCTTTAATAAATTAATACTTTTTATTAATAAATGAATAAGATCGTTACAAAGTATATGCTTTATCATCAAACATGATTGGCTTGTATGCATACTACTTTCAATCTCCCACTTTCACTAAAGCCAATCGTCATGGTATCTCATACACTTCTTCTCTAAGTGACGATTATCCTGCTGTTGGATAAGCTTAGTTAATGGATATGTAATATTGTTCTTGAGAGTCCACTATCTCTATAGTGATTTTCCATCTTTCAATGATTCCTATAATCAAATGAAAGTCTTTGCGACATGTTTAGATACAAGATGAGACTTAGAACTATTCCTAGTTACGTAATGAACTTTTCATCCAAACAATCAAATTGCGCTTCATTTACGACTATATACTCTGTCTTTATCACTAAACCAACAACTCTTTCTTGTTTAGAATATTTCCAATTCAACGCACCACCGCTCAAAGTAACGCTTTTACCTTAAAGTGGATTTTACGTCAGCAGTGCGTCATCGAAAACTTGAGTCCATTAAGCCCTCTAGTTTTAATTTAGACCCACCATGAATATGATCATATCCTTAGTGCCGATTAAGTACTTTAAGATATTTTCAGCGACTCATAGTGAACTTCTCTAGAATATGACTTATCAATATCGGTCTCATACATTCCATTGCATACATGATAGTTACTCATGCGATCTCTCTTTTTATGAGTCTATGGGGACTATTAAGAGAGATACACTCCATGACTCATCAACATGAGACAACTCTTGGAGTTTGCCATGCTAAACGACTTTAGCATCAAATGAATATACGTTCCTTGGGTTAAGTCGCGCATCCTCTTAAATCTATCTACATAGATTTGTATCCGCAATTTAGACACTCTTCCCATATCATTCATGGAGGAATGTTTAGATAACTTTATCTTTAGTGATTGTAGCATTGGTATGTTATTACTTATTCGTAGTATATCTGTCAAACCCCGAATTTTATGAAATGAAAATATTCAATTTTCTTATAATTATTATTTTATTTAGTAAATGGTTAAATTGATAAAAAGGTTAAAGTTAAGGTGATATGTGAAAATTTTTCAAAGTAAGCAAGTTGTCATAAAATAATCGGTGATAAAAGTATAGTAATACGCGTGGTTGCATAGTAACACATGGTATTGTATAGTATCTTTGATTATTGATTCTTACGTGAGAAGTCACTCAGTTTTATTCAATTATTGTCATAATATTTTATATTATTAAATCAATAATTGAGATGACATAGTTATTTTTATTATTATTTGTATTATTGACAATTTCTAGAAAGTTCTGCCGAAGAAAAGGGTTAGGTCATCTAATTGCTCGCCAATAGGGAGAAATCCTTATCGGAAAGCCCCCTCTTTCCTGGGAACGATCTGGTTGTTAATATTGTGAGCTATAATATTAATGATGAATGTTATTAAAAATCAAATTTGAGTTCGGAGTTGAATTTGGAGACGCGGACGTGATATTTGAGTCCAGACGATGAAATTAGTAAAAATAGACTATAAACACAAAATTTATCAGGGTTAACTTTTTGGTCCAAAAGTCAATAGTTGACTTTTTTAGAAAAAGTCAAACTCAGAAATTTCAAAAAAATGAAATTGTTGATAAAAATATTTCCATTGTGTTGGGATTATTAGTGTTAGTTGAAATCGACATTTATTTCGATAATAATTGATTTTTGGAGGTTAAATTGACCAAGAGGGTAATTAATCGGATAAATGAGCAATTAATTGATATTAAGTTACATGCTTATAACTATTTGTTCACATGTGTGTACTATTGATTCACATGCATGTACTATTAGGGGAGGTGGTGCAAGATTGATAATACTTTCATGACTAAATTAAAAATAAAGGTATAGATGAAGGTACTATACTGTAATTATTTTTTTCACATGTATAGAACTATTGAGTCACATGATTGTACTATTGAATCACATGATGTACTATTAGGGGAGGTGGTGCAAGTTTGATAATACTTGCAGGACTAAATTAAAAATGAAAGAAAAGATGAAGGTATTACACTATAATATTTCGAGCCCCAAAACGTGCAATTATCGAAACTATGTTTTCCTATAAATAGAAGCTCATTCTTCCTTCATTCTCACCAATTCACTAAGACTCATAAGAGCAATTATAGAGAGAGAAGCTATAGAGAGAATAGATATAGAGAGAAAGAAGAAGAAATACGCTACTTCACTATTGCAAGTATCCGGTCTTCTTACGAGGTAAGGGTATTATTTATTTCATATTACGAAGAGATGTTATTTTCATACTCATATGAATATTATATTCATTCAATATTAAGTAAGAATATCATCTTCGTTAAATATTCGTAGGAATATTATTTTCGCTTCAACAATCGTAAGGGGTATTATTTCTTCGTAAATGATATTATTTCTTTCAATATCATGTCGGAATATTGGTACGAATTTTATTGTGGAATTTTTACCTTTTTATGTCAGGGTTACTATTCACTCTAGTATTATTCATTCGGGTATTCGGGGCACTTTTTGTGCCGGAATACTATTTATGAGTTACTATTTACGAGTTATTATTCACCCAGTTACTATTCACTCTAGTATTATTCACTCAGGTATTCGGGGCACTTTTCGTGCCAGAGTACTATTCACGAGTTACTATTCATAGGTTACTATTCACCTAGTTACTATTCACTCTAATACTATTCACTCGGGTATTTGGGACACTTTTCATGCTGGGGTACTATTCACGAGGTACTTTTCACGAAGTACTATTCACAAGGTACTATTCACCCAAAAAATATATTTTTTTTTTGTCCAAATTATTTTTGGTACATGAATATTATTCTTGAATTTTACTCCACAAAGCAGTATCATGTTAACAATTTGGATATTTTTAAACTCTGGATAAATTTAAAGTCTTTAATATTTATCCTTGATTTCGTTTGATTAATGCTTATATCATTGTCATCATCCTCATGCTTATATTGTGATGAAAGTCATCTTTGGCTTACGTGCATAGATGGATTGCTGATTATTGGTTTTATAGTTGTATATCTTTGGCTTACGTGCATAGATGGACTGTTGATTATTGGTTTTATAGTTGTATATCTTTGGCTTACGTGCAAAGATGGACAGGTGTATATGACATGATCATAACCACTGGTGATAATAACGAATATCCTTGGCCCGTAGTGCATGGATAATTCGATGATGTGATTGGCAGGATCATGACCATTAGTTAACAGTTGAATGTCTTTGGTCGTAGTGCACTGACAGACATTTGATTGGTATGATCATGACCATTGGTTTTATAGTTGAATATCTTTGGCCCGTAGTGCAAAGGTAGAGACCTGATTGGTATGATCATTGTTATTACATTTGAATATCTTTAGCCTTTGGGGTAAGGATATTGAGTAAACGTTCTATTAAGCCTTTATGGCAAGGAGAAACTGTTGATTTACATGATTATAAATATGAATTGTGGATTTAACTATAATCTTTGGTGGTTCAGGTGAAGACAGGTGATGATAGTTCTTTTTGTCTTGGGTATAACAAAGAACTGTTGTTAAGTATTACATGAATGAAATATTAATGATGGATTTTTAATCTAGAAGAGATAGTAGACATTATGTTCTACTTGACTCTTCTAATGGATTACTTATTCCACTGCACTTGTTGATCTAAAACTTGTTGTCTATTATATTTTCTCAGTTGTTATATATTGTTGAAGGCTAAGGATAATTTATTCTGCATTATCTTAGTCATAATATTTCTTACTGGGCTAGTTGAGCTCACCCTTTTGCTTTCGTTTACTCTTCAGAAAATGAGAATATAGCTGGGACTAGTTGGGAAATAGAGTAACGGTCTGAGATGGTTGTTATAGCAGTCCTCACTACTTAGTGTGATAATAAGTGTAATGAGGATTGAATTTGAGTTTGTATACTGTCTCTGAGATAATATTCATTTAAAAACTCAACTATGTTTTGTCGTATATATTACCCGACGGTTGAATAAAAGAAGTTTGTATTTGATTTATGTAGTGTGTATCTGGCGACCCAAGATGGGTGATGTATACCTATTTTGGGGGCGTCACAATATCAATATATAATACTAAGAATGTCACAACGCTCCCACTAACCCTTTTGTACACACTAGGTTCATTCTTGTTTTTGATAAAATCAAACTCTTTTGATTGTCTCGTCAAAATGAATGTTTCATATTTGAGAGGCTTGCTTGATCCATTTCTCCGAGTGTGTCTACAACTCTTACCTCATCGTATGTAATTGGATCATCATCTTCTATAATCGCGCGCCTCATCATCATCATCTATGATAAATCCATACCTCCCAAGTATCTTCGATATTATTCTAGATTCTGATTCAATTTGTGGTACAATAAATTCATCTACAAGTTCCTCTTATTTGACTTATAGTGTTTTGTGGTTCTTGAACTCTTCAAGATTCTATTATCCTCCCACTAGCCCCTTCAATGATAAATATCTTTATCTTAGAAGGTAGCGTGTTTCGCAACAAACTCCTTTTACTAAGTAGGATTATAGAACATATACCCTAAACTTACTTTAGGATGTCCCACAAATTAGTACTTGTCAAATCTCGTCCCAAACTTATCCCTTTAAAACCTTTTCACATAAGTTGGACAACCCCTTATCTTAACATACTTAAAATTAGGAATCCTCCCTATCCATAACTTTTATAGAGTCTTGGGGCCGGATTTTGAGGTTACCTTTTCATAGATATATAGCCATTTCTAGGGCATGACCCCAGAAGGATACTGGAATGTCGGTAAAATTATTATGGACCGCACAATGTCCAACAAGGTACGATTTTTCCTTTTTGATACATCAATCAATTATTGTGTATCGGGATGCGTCCATTTGTGAAAACCATTTGAGATTATTTAAAACTCATTGCACAAGTATTCCTTCCCCGATCCAATCAAAGAATCCTAATACTTTGCCAATTTGTTTCACTTCAATTCTTTGAACCTTTTAAATAATTCACAATTGTATTTCAAAAAAATGAGACATTCAACTTTTGAATGATCATCTCCTTTTCTTATACTAGTTTGTTCAATTTGCAAAATAATTTTTTACGTAAAGTCAAGTACACAAAATCCATTAAGTAATATTTTAGTTCTATACAAAACATTATTATTATAAATACTGATAACAATTGTTCTTAATTATAATACCAAAAATTTCATTGTCCAACAATAAAATAGAGATAATGTTTCTAACGCTGAATCGGAATACAATAACAACTTATTGACTTAATAGATTTTCCGTAGGCATTGCTAAACTATAAGTTTCTATGGCTAATGTAGCAACCTTTGTTTCATTTCCCACACATAGGATTACTTATCTTTGTTTAGCTTTCTACTTACTTGGTCCTTCATAAATCTATATTTATGATAACCAAAGTAGATATTCAATACCCAAGTAGAACCTTGACTTAAAGAAAAATTTATTTCAATCATGAACAAAAGCTATATTTGTAACCGAAACTTCACTAAGCTTCTTCTGGTTAGCTCTGCAAGATGTTTCTCGTAGTTTCTTTTCCAGTGTCGTGGCTTATTGCAGTGGAAGCAAACTCATTTGCTATCCGTATCAGTTTTGTTCTTATTATCCTTTGTTTTTGCCTTTCTATTTACGTTCTTTGAATTGTTCTTCTTTTCAGAAGATCCTTTGGCCCCTACTAGTAAGACTTGGTCTTTTATGGTGGGAAAGTGACTCTAAACATTTTTCAACATGTTAAGTAAATAAGCGAAGCTAATATCTAGCTTTTTTATATGAAAAATTCACAACAATTGTGAAAGGAGTCTTGGAGTGAGTGCAAGATCAAATCTTGGCTCAACTCTTCATCCATGATAAAACATGTTGTCCTAATTGATCAATCAAATTGATAATGTTAAGGACTTTTATCCATCTTTGTAGTGTCATCGGTCATTCTAGTGTTAGGTTTGTAATATTCATGAAATTGATCAAATTGCATAAAAAGTGCGGAAGCGTGTAAAATCAGAGTTTAAAAAAAATTACAAACCATATACCCGGATCACCCTTTATGCACAATTATTAATTAAACGAAAAGATAAAGAATAAAATCATACCCTTGAAGATCGAGCTTCCTCGTGCAAGTTCACCTCCAAATCCTTTCGTTCAACTTGAATCCACCAGGGTTTTGTTCCTTCCTTTGATCAACGTTAGCCACCCTAGTGTATGGCCTCTAGAGGTGATCCACCAAGGAATAATAAGAATTCAAGAAGAAGGGGTATTGGCTCAAACCCTAGTTTTCTATCTCTATAGAAAAAGGGCGTACTCTCCAACAAATTGGAATTATTACTTAGTTGTCAAAGTCAACAACCACACCCACCCATAATAAGACTCCTCTTATTTATAGATGTGGGCAACCCACCTTAACAATTAAGGAATTGGGATTTATTTAATTAATTAAATTCTTTTAATTAATTAAGCTCCCTAATCTTATTAGGGATAATTAATTAAACTCTTTTAACTAATTTTCCTTCCTAATCCAATTAGGAATAAATGAGAGTACTTATATTAAATTAATTCCTAAACTCTTTTAGAAATTAAAATAATAATAATTGTAATAATATTAATAAGACTCCTCTTATTAATTTATATTTAATATTTCTAAAATATTAAATAATAAAAATTAAGCTATTTAATTTATTCTATCACCATAGATTAAATTAAATATACTTAACTATATTATTACGATTATGCCATTAACTTCTTAAATAATTATTCTTCCTTTTATGGTGTGACCCTTTAGGTTCTCCATATTAAACCTATTGTGAATAAATCAATTAGAACAATTCTAATCTTATTTAAATAAATAAATTAAATAATAAATTTATTTAAATAAATAATATTTATTCTACATAGGGATAAGCCTCCCTACTAGCGATCAACGACTTTCCGAGATAATATAGATTTCAACATTAATCATTAAAGAACCTTTGAGTAAATAGTTACTCAGTACAATTCAATCCTTCCACCATACAATGTCCCAATTAAATATAAGACATGGAATTACTTGTCAAGTCTTATTTTATTTAATTATATGTATTTCGATCCTTAAATGCACAACTCAAATAATGCAAATTAGAAACTCCTTTCTAATTTCATTACGCCTTAACCAAGGACTCTTTGGGTTGTCATTTATCGAATCACATAGGACATTTCTCTTCTTTATTAGAAGTGGTAGATTCTTTATTGATCATACATTATCTCCATGTACAACTTATTATACCCAAGCATACCCTTTGATATACCCTAAGGGTCTTAAGGAATAAGTCAAAGTATAACTCATCATACACAAGATACTATGATGATCTCAAGTCCAAGGATCACTTGTACTACTATCACTACATGAATTCCTATTGACATGCAAGTAAAACTCCATTAGGTATTCCTTAGCGAGCCAATGCTCAATGAACTTATTCTCTAATAAGCACCTACATACTTTCTTTAGTGTCTCCACACAAATGATCATGAGATCAATCATTCTCATCCAATGAGCAAGAAACGTATGTACCAATCTATCCGAATTCACTAATCCCCAATTTAGTAATCTAACGAATGGGAAATATTTTAGGTTTAAGCTTTCAAGAATTTAGATCTCATTAGAATGATCATCATCATTATTCTAAAAGCATTGCTTAAAACTATGGGTTTATCACATATTATAAAACAACGTCATGTAGATAATTAGAAGCCTTTAATAAATTAATACTTTTATTAATAAATGAATAAGATCGTTACAAAGTATATGCTTTATCATCAAACATGATTGGCTTGTATGCATACTACTTTCAATCTCCCACTTTCACTAAAGCCAATCGTCATGGTATCTCATACACTTCTTCTCTAAGTGACGATTATCCTGCAGTTGGATAAGCTTAGTTAATGGATATGTAATATTGTTCTTGAGAGTCCACTATCTCTATAGTGATTTTCCATCTTTCAATGATTCCTATAATCAAATGAAAGTCTTTTAAACACATGTTTAGATACAAGATGAGACTTAGGAACTATTCCTAGTTACAGTAATGAACTTTTCATCCAAACAATCAAATTGCAGACTTCATTTACGACTATATACTCTGTCTTTATCACTAAACCAACAACTCTTTCTTTGTTTAGAATATTTCCAATTCAACGCACCACCGCTCAAAGTAACGCTTTACCTTAAAGTGGATTTTCGTCAGCCTTGAGTGCGTCTTCGAAAAACTTGAGTCTGTTAAGCCCTCTAGTTTTAATTTAGACCCACCATGAATATGATCATATCCTTAGTGCCGATTAAGTACTTTAAGATATTTTTCACTGACTCATAGTGAACTTCTCTAGAATATGACTTATCAATATCAGGTCTCATACATTCCATTGCATACATGATAGTTACTCATGCGATCTCTCTTTTATGAGTCTATGGGGACTATTAAGAGAGATACACTCCATGACTCATCAACATGAGACAACTCTTGGAGTTTGCCATGCTAAACGACTTTAGCATCAAATGAATATACGTTCCTTGGGTTAAGTCGCGCATCCTCTTAAATCTATCTACATAGATTTGTATCCGCAATTTAGACACTCTTCCCATATCATTCATGGAGGAATGTTTAGATAACTTTATCTTTAGTGATTGTAGCATTGGTATGTTATTACTTATTCGTAGTATATCTGTCAAACCCCGAATTTTATGAAATGAAAATATTCAATTTTCTTATAATTATTATTTTATTTAGTAAATGGTTAAATTGATAAAAGGTTAAAGTTAAGGTGATATGTGAAAATTTTTCAAAGTAAGTAAGTCATAAAAAAATAATCGGTGATAAAAGTATAGTAATACTGGCGTGGTTGCATAGTAACACACGGTATTGTATAGTATCTTTGATTATTGATTCTTACGTGAGAAGTCACTCAGTTTTATTCAATTATTGTCATAATATTTTATATTATTAAATCAATAATTGAGATGACATAGTTATTTTTATTATTATTTGTATTATTGACAATTTCTAGAAAGTTCTGCCGAAGAAAAGGGTTAGGTCATCTAATTGCTCGCCAATAGGGAGAAATCCTTATCTGAAAGCCCCCTCTTTCCTGGGAACGATCTGGTTGTTAATATTGTGAGCTATAATATTAATGATGAATGTTATTAAAAATCAAATTTGAGTTCTGAGTTGAATTTGGAGACGCGGACGTGATATTTGAGTCCGTGACGATGAAATTAGTAAAATAGACTATAAACACAAAAATTTATCGGTTAACTTTTTGGTCCAAAGTCAATAGTTGACTTTTTTAGAAAAAGTCAAACTCGAAATTTCAAAATGAAATTGTTGATAAAAATATTTCCATTGTGTTGGGATTATTAGTGTTAGTTGAAATCGACATTTATTTCGATAATAATTGATTTTGGAGGTTAAATTGACCAAGAGGGTAATTAATCTGGATAAATGAGAAATTAATTGATATTAAGTTACATGCTTATAACTATTTGTTCACATGTGTGTACTATTGATTCACATGCATGTACTATTAGGGAGGTGGTGCAAGATTGATAATACTTTCATGACTAAATTAAAAATAAAGGTATAGATGAAGGTACTATATCTTGTAATTATTTTTTCACATGTATAGAACTATTGAGCACACATGATTGTACTATTGAATCACATGATGTACTATTAGGGGAGGTGGTGCAAGTTTGATAATACTTGCAGGACTAAATTAAAAATGAAAGAAAAGATGAAGGTATTACACTATAATATTTCGAGCCCCAAAACGTGCAATTATCGAAACTATGTTTTCCTATAAATAGAAGCTCATTCTTCCTTCATTCTCACCAATTCACTAAGACTCATAAGAGCAATTATAGAGAGAGAAGCTATAGAGAGAATAGATATAGAGAGAAAGAAGAAGAGAAGTCTGCTACTTCACTATTGCAGTATCCAGTCTTCTTCTGAGGTAAGGGGTATTATTTATTTCATATTCTGAAGAGATGTTATTTTTCATACTCATATGAATATTATATTCATTCAATATTCGTAAGGAATATCATCTTCGTTAAATATTCGTAGGAATATTATTTTCGTTCAACAGTCGTAAGGGGTATTATTTCTTCGTAAATGATATTATTTCTTTCAATATCATGTCGGAATATTGGTACGAATTTTATTGTGGAATTTTTACCTTTTTATGTCAGGGTTACTATTCACTCTAGTATTATTCATTCGGGTATTCGGGGCACTTTTTGTGCCGGAATACTATTTATGAGTTACTATTTACGAGTTATTATTCACCCAGTTACTATTCACTCTAGTATTATTCACTCAGGTATTCGGGGCACTTTTCGTGCCAGAGTACTATTCACGAGTTACTATTCATAGGTTACTATTCACCTAGTTACTATTCACTCTAATACTATTCACTCGGGTATTTGGGACACTTTTCATGCCGGGGTACTATTCACGAGGTACTTTTCACGAAGTACTATTCACAAGGTACTATTCACCCAAAAAATATATTTTTTTTTTGTCCAAATTATTTTTGGTACATGAATATTATTCTTGAATTTTACTCCACAAAGCAGTATCATGTTAACAATTTGATATTTTTAAACTCGGATAAATTTAAAGTCTTTAATATTTATCCTTGATTTCGTTTGATTAATGCTTATATCATTGTCATCATCCTCATGCTTATATTGTGATGAAAGTCATCTTTGGCTTACGTGCATAGATGGATTGCTGATTATTGGTTTTATAGTTGTATATCTTTGGCTTACGTGCATAGATGGACTGTTGATTATTGGTTTTATAGTTGTATATCTTTGGCTTACGTGCAAAGATGGGCGGGTGTATGACATGATCATAACCATCGGTGATAATAACGAATATCCTCGGCCCGTAGTGCATGGATAATTCGATGATGTGATTAAGCGTGGATCATGACCATTAGTTAACAGGTTGAATGTCTTTCGGTCGTAGTGCAATCGACGTACATTTGATTGGTATGATCATGACCATTGGTTTTATAGTTGAATATCTTTGGCCCGTAGTGCAAAGGTAGAGACCTGATTGGTATGATCATTGTTATTACATTTGAATATCTTTAGCCTTTGGGGTAAGGATATTGAGTAAACGTTCTATTAAGCCTTTATGGCAAGGAGAAATCATTGATTTACATGATTATAAATATGAATTGTGGATTTAACTATAATCTTTGGTGGTTCAGGTGAAGACAGGTGATGATAGTTCTTTTTGTCTTGGGTATAACAAAGAACTGTTGTTAAGTATTACATGAATGAAATATTAATGATGGATTTTTAATCTAGAAGAGATAGTAGACATTATGTTCTACTTGACTCTTCTAATGGATTACTTATTCCACTGCACTTGTTGATCTAAAACTTGTTGTCTATTATATTTTCTCAGTTGTTATATATTGTTGAAGGCTAAGGATAATTTATTCTGCATTATCTTAGTCATAATATTTCTTACTGGGCTAGTTGAGCTCACCCTTTTGCTTTCGTTTACTCTTCAGAAAATGAGAATATAGCTGGGACTAGTTGGGAAATAGAGTAATGATGCGAGATGGTTGTTATAGCGATCCTCACTACTTAGTGTGATAATAAGTGTAATGAGGATTGAATTTGAGTTTGTATCTTGTCTACGAGATAATATTCATTTAAAAACTCAACTATGTTTTGTCGTATATATTACCCGACTCAGTTGAATAAAAGAAGTTTGTATTTGATTTATGTAGTGTGTATCTGGCGACCCAAGATGGGTGATGTATACCTATTTTGGGGGCGCCACAATATCAATATATAATACTAAGAATGTCACAACGCCCCACTAACCCTTTTGTACACACTAGGTTCATTCTTGTTTTGATAAAATCAAACTCTTTTGATTGTCTCGTCAAAATGAATGTTTCATATTTGAGAGGCTTGCTTCAATCCATTTCTCTGAGTGTCTACAACTCTTACCTCATCGTATGTAACTGGATCATCATCTTCTATAATGCGCCTTCATCATCATCATCTATGATAAATCCATACCTCCCAGTATCTTCGATATTATTCTAGATTTATTTATTCAATTTGTGGTACAATAAGTCTATCTACAAGTTCCTCTTATTTGACTTATAGTGTTTTGTGGTTCTTGAACTCTTCAAGATTCTATTATCCTCCCACTAGCCCCTTCAATGATAAATATCTTTATCTTAGAAGGTAGCGTGTTTCGCAACAAACTCCTTTTACTAAGTAGGATTATAGAACATATACCCTAAACTTACTTTAGGATGTCCCACAAATTAGTACTTGTCAAATCTCGTCCCAAACTTATCCCTTTAAAACCTTTTCACATAAGTTGGACAACCCCTTATCTTAACATACTTAAAATTAGGAATCCTCCCTATCCATAACTTTTATAGAGTCTTGGGGCCGGATTTTGAGGTTACCTTTTCATAGATATATAGCCATTTCTAGGGCATGACCCCAGAAGGATACTGGAATGTCGGTAAAATTATTATGGACCGCACAATGTCCAACAAGGTACGATTTTTCCTTTTGATACATCAATCAATTATTGTGGTATCGGGATGCGTCCCATTTTGTGAAAACCATTTGAGATTATTTAAAACTCATTGCACAAGTATTCCTTCCCTCGATCCAATCAAAGAATCCTAATACTTTGCCAATTTGTTTCACTTACAATTCTTTGAACCTTTTAAATAATTCACAATTGTATTTCAAAGAAATATGTACATTCAACTTTTTGAATGATCATCTCCTTTTTCTTATACTAGTTTGTTCAATTTGCAAAATAATTTTTTACGTAAGTCAAGTACACAAAATCCATTAAGTAATATTTTAGTTCTATACAAAACATTATTATTATAAATACAATAACAATTGTTCTTAATTATAATACCAAAAATTTCATTGTCCAACAATAAAATAGAGATAATGTTTCTAACGCGAACTGGAATACAATAACAACTTATTGACTTAATAGATTTTCCCGTAGGCATTGCTAAACTATAAGTTTCTATGGCTAATGTAGCAACCTTTGTTTCATTTCCCACACATAGGATTACTTATCTTTGTTTAGCTTTTCTACTTACGCTTGGTCCTTCATAAATCTATATTTATGATAACCAAAGTTTATATTCAATACCCAAGTAGAACCTCGACTTAAAGAAAATTTATTTCAATCATGAACAAAAGCTATATTTGTAAATCAAACTTCACTAAGCTTCTTACGGTTAGCTCTGCAAGATGTTTCGTAGTTTCTTTTCCAAAGGTCGTGGCTTATTGCAGTGGAAGCAAACTCATTTGCTATCCGTATCAGTTTTGTTCTTATTATCCTTTGTTTTTGCCTTTCTATTTACGTTCTTTGAATTGTTCTTCTTTTCAGAAGATCCTTTGGCCCCTACTAGTAAGACTTGGTCTTTTATGGTGGGAAAGTGACTCTAAACATTTTTCAACATGTTAAGTAAATAAGAAGCTAATATCTAGCTTTTTATATGAAAAATTCACAACAATTGTGAAAGGAGTCTTGGAGTGAGTGCAAGATCAAATCTTGCTCAACTCTTCATCCATGATAAAACATGTTGTCTAATTGATCAATCAAATTGATAATGTTAAGGACTTTTATCATCATCAGTGTCACCTGGTCATTCTAGTGTTAGGTTTGTAATATTCATGAAATATTGATCAAATTGCATAAAAAGTGCTAAGCGTGTAAAATCGAGTTTAAAAAATTACAAACCATATACCCGGATCACCTTTATGCACAATTATTAATTAAACGAAAAGATAAAGAATAAAATCATACCCTTGAAGATCGAGCTTCCTCAGGTACAAGTTCACCTCCAAATCCTTTCGCGTTCAACTTGAATCCACCAGGGTTTTGTTCCTTCCTTTGATCAACGTTAGCCACCCTAGTGTATGGCCTCTAGAGGTGATCCACCAAGGAATAATAAGAATTCAAGAAGAAGGGGTATTGGCTCAAACCCTAGTTTTCTATCTCTATAGAAAAAGGGCGTACTCTCCAACAAATTGGAATTATTACTTAGTTGTCAAAGTCAACAACCACACCCACCCACCCATAAGACTCCTCTTATTTATAAATGTGGGAAACCCACCTTAACAATTAAGGAATTGGGATTTATTTAATTAATTAAATTCTTTTAATTAATTAAGCTCCCTAATCTTATTAGGGATAATTAATTAAACTCTTTTAACTAATTTTCCTTCCTAATCCAATTAGGAATAAATGAGAGTACTTATATTAAATTAATTCCTAAACTCTTTTAGAAATTAAAATAATAATAATTGTAATAATATTAATAAGACTCCTCTTATTAATTTATATTTAATATTTCTAAAATATTAAATAATAAAATTAAGCTATTTAATTTATTCTATCACCATAGATTAAATTAAATATACTTAACATATTATTACGATTATGCCATTAACTTCTTAAATAATTATTCTTCCTTTTATGGTGTGACCCTTTAGGTTCTCCATATTAAACCTATTGTGAATAAATCAATTAGAATAATTCTAATCTTATTTAAATAAATAAATTAAATAATAAATTTATTTAAATAAATAATATTTATTCTACAATAGGGATAAGCCTCCCTAATGATCAAACGACTTTCCGTATAATATAGATTTCAACATTAATCATTAAAGAACCTTTGAGTAAATAGTTACCGCACAATTCAATCCTTCCACCATACAATGTCCCAATTAAATATAAGACATGGAATTACTTTGTCTTATTTTATTTAATTATATGTATTTCGATCCTTAAATGCACAACTCAAATAATGCAAATTAGAAACTCCTTTCTAATTTCATTACGCCTTAACCAAGGACTCTTGGGTTGTCATTTATCGAATCACATAGGACATTTCTCTTCTTTATTAGAAGTGGTAGATTCTTTATTGATCATACATTATCTCCACGTACAACTTATTATACCCAAGCATACCCTTTGATATACCCTAAGGGTCTTAAGGAATAAGTCAAAGTATAACTCATCATACACAAGATACTATGATGATCTCAAGTCCAAGGATCACTTGTACTACTATCACTACAGGAATTCCTATTGACAAGCAAATAAAACTCCATTAGGTATTCCTTAGCGAGCCAATGCTCGATGAACTTATTCTCTAATAAGCACCTACATACTTGCTTTAGTGTCTCCACACAAATGATCATGAGATCAATCATCCTCATCCAATGAGCAAGCAACGTATGTACCAATCTATCCGGATTCACTAATCCCCAATTTAGTAATCCAATGATTTGGAACTATTTTAGTTTTAAGCTTTCTAAGAATTTAGATCTCATTAGAATGATCATCATCATTATTCTAAAAGCATTGCTTAAAACTATGGGTTTATCACATATTATAAAACAAAGATCATGTAGATAATTAAAAGCCTTTAATAAATTAATACTTTTTATTAATAAATGAATAAGATTATTACAAAGTATATGCTTTATCATCAAACATGATCGGGCTTGTGTGTATACTACTTTCATCTAGATCTAAGAGCTCCTTAGATATCTCGATATCTATCGGGCCCCATTTTCCTCACCATCAAGTACTTGATGTGTAGGAATATAGTAGGAGCATCCATAGTTTCATCTTGACACCGAAGCATGTTACTTCATGGATGCGAGAATGATGCATTGAGCCAACTGTGCATCATCTTATACCTTCTAAAAGTAGCAATATCTTCCTCAGAGGCATTGTCTGCAACCATTGCAGGGATAGGCGTATTAAGGACATAAGATAGCTTTTCAGCCGTGAGAACTATTCTCAATTTCCTTAACCAATCCGTTTAATTCGGTCCGGTTAATTAACATCTAATATGTTTCACGAAGTGAAAGTAATTTAGACATTGTAAAATTACGTAAATGAATTTATAATTAACAATATTTTAGCATACATTTTGTTATTAATAATTTATAATTTATAATTTATAATTTATAATTTATAATTTATAATTTATAATTTATAATTTATAATTTATAATTTATAATTTATAATTTATAATTTATAATTTATAATTTATAATTTATAATTTATAATTTATAATTTTAAATTTATAATTTATAAGATAGGTCTTGTTTTAAATTGGTATCTCCCACTATTTTCATCAAACTATATTACCCTAACTTATATAGTTCGGCAAAATCTAATTAAAGATTTGCTAGTGAGAATAAGGATCCCATTTCAAATGTATATAGCTTTGTGGTGACACAACAAACTATATATAAATAAATAGGTAGACAACTCTTGTCAATTACATCAACTATCTGACTCCTTGGATTTTGCCTCTTAGATTATTTTGATCAGTGGTGGCACATCCAAATCAAAATTATCCAAGTAAAGTCCAACCTAGCACTCCATATATTCAAAAAGAAAAATATTGTCCTTGTGGTGACATAACAAAATAAATTCAATTTTCTTTATAAGCATCAAATGTGATAAAATTAACATCTCAAAGAATTAAGATAAGCCTTGTGGTGACACAACAAACTTATAATAATTAATTGATACTCTATTATTTTTATCATGCTAGAAGGCGACGTTCGATATTCCAAATATCTTTGAACGCTTAGGACTTAATATAAAATATTTGAGGGGTTTGCATGTTATTAATTTGTCTCATCTTGTTTAGCGCTGCATGCACATATATATATAAAATACGCATCATTTTAATTAACATGTGAAGCATGTTTGCATAATAATATATATATATATATATATAGTATAAGCATGCACATATAGAATACTATATTCTACCCTTGATTGATTATGGACTTTATTCTAGTTTGGTTCACTAGAGCCACCAAGTGAACCAAAAGGTCAAACCCTAAGGGTGCAAAATTAATATTTAAATATAACTATTACATTTAAACCCTGGGACTCCATTACAAATCTGGGTCTTCAAGCGCTCTTGCTCATTGATCTCCAATTCTTCAAAATTAATTCTAACTATTCCTCTTACAAAACTATTTAAAATAAATAGGAACCTTGATCAGCAGTCAAGGGGAAGTACATAGGAAGGAGTTAAAATTTACATTAAGAAAAAATTAGAGAAGACGAGGTACGCAGACCCCATTTAATAAAACTCATACATTCATGCATCCAACTAAAATAAAATCCAATCACATTAGTCAATAGTCCATAATCAATCCTATTTATTATCATACACATCACCATATGCAATAATAAATAACATTCATCTCATGAATAATAAACATTCAATATATATATTGATATCATTTAATGGGCAAAATTAGTTAGCATAAAATTTAATTTTGAATCAAAATAAACTCCTTTATTTTAATCCAAATATAAATCAAAATAAACCACTTTTATTTTAATTTATCCTATTTTGAATAAAATAAACTATTTTATTTAAATCAAAATCTTTAATCAAAATAAATTCATTTATTTTAATTAATTAAAGAATCTAATTCCAAGTAAATAAAAAAAACTCCTTTATTAAAGGAAACATGAATTTTCTTTCCTATTCAAATATAAACTCCTTTATTTTGAATAATATGAAATCTTATTTCATATCTAAATAAACTCCTTTATTTTAGGAAAATACTGATTCTCTTTCCAATTGACAAATAAACTCTTTTATTTTGAATAACATAAAATCTTATTTAATATCTAAATAAACTTCTTTATTTAAGGAAACATGGAATTCAATTTTAACTCCAATTAGTTATAATGGAATTCAATTCCAACTCTAATTAGTTAGCATGAAATTTAATTTTAAAATTAAAATAAATTTTATATTTTAATATTAAAATAAATTTTATATTTTAATATTAAAATAAACTTTTTATTTTAAGATTAAAATAAATTTTATTTTAATTATAAAATAATAAGAATAATTATATATATATATATATAATACCGTCTGCATGAGATTCACGTTATTACTATATATATATATATATATATATATATATATATATATAGTAAATAGGAAAAATTTCACACACACACACACACACACACACATATATATATATATATATATATATATATATATATATATATGAAAAGATCAAGAATTTGAATTAGGTCCGTTGGAGAACAAATGTATATATATATATATATATATATATATATATATATATATATATATATATATATATATATATATATATATATATAAGGTTTCAGAGATGTTTTCAAATGATGATCTAACGTAAATAATATATATATAATATAATAGATAACTAAAGATGTACAAGATCACACTTTTTGAAAAAAAAATCAATCTCCAATATTATTTTTTTTTCCGTAAATATATTACCGTGAAGAATCACAACCATGGCTCACGGAACATATATAACCAAACTGACACCATCAACTTCACGCGGTTTTTCGGAATTGGTTACGGTTTAGTTTTTTTTTTGTTTTTAAATTTTATACAATAAAATTATGCCCAATTAAATTGTTCTAAACACATATCAATATACATATCAAATTAAAATAATTAATAATTCGCATAAAGGTTTGGCTCTGATGCCACTGTTAGGTTTATAATATTCATGAACGCAATCAAATTGCCCAAAATAAGCGGAAACGTTAAAAATCAGATTTTTAAAATTTTACAAACCGTATACTCGGATCATCCTTTATGTGCAATTATTAATTAAACGAAAAGATAAAGAACAAGAATCATACCCTTGAAGATCCGAGCTTTCTCATGTACAAGTTCACCCCCATTCCTTTTCGTGTTCAACTTGAATCCACGGGGTTTGGTTCCTTCCTTTGATCAACGTTAGCCACCTAAGTGTTTGGCCTCTAGAGGTGATCCACCAAGGAAGAAGAAATATTCAAGAAGAAGGGTGGTTGGCTAAACCCTAGTTTTCTATCTCTATAGAAAAAGAATGTACTCTCCAATAATAAAAATCACGTCTGTTGTGAAAAAGTCAACAACCTTCTCACCCATAATAAGACTCCTCTTATTTATAGATGTGGGCAACCCTCCTTAACAATTAAGGAATTTGGTTTTATTTTAATTAATTAAAATCCTTTAATTAATTAGCCTCCTAAATCTTATTAGGAATAAATGAGAGTACTAATATTAAATTAATTTCCAACTCTTTAGAAATTAAAATAATAATAATTGTAATAATATTAATAAGACTCCTCTTATTAATTTATATATTTAATATTTCCAAAATATTGAGCTATTTAATTTATTCTATCACCATAGATTAAATTAAATACACTTAACATATTATTACGATTATGCCATTAACTTCTTAAATAATTATTCTTCCTTTTATGGTGTGACCCTTTTAGGTTCTCCATATTAAAACGTGAATAAATTAATTAGAAAATTTCTAATCTTATTTAAATAAATAAATTAAAATATTAATTTATTTAAATAAATAATATTTATTCTACAATAGGGATAAGCCTCCTTGGCGATCAAAGACTTTCCGTATAATATAGATTTCAACATTAATCATAAAAGAACATTTGAGTAAATAGTTACCGTGCAATTCAATCCTTCCACCATACAATGTCCCAATTAAATATAAGACATGAAAATTATCATCAAGTCTTATTTTATTTTATTATATGTATTTAACTCTTAAATGCACAACTCAAATAATATAAATTAGAAACTTCTTTCTAATTTCATTCGCATTGCCAAGGACTCTTGGGGTTGTCATTTATCAATCATATAGGATATTTCTCTTCTTTTACTAGAAGCGAGATTCTTTATTGATCATACATTATCTCTATGTACAACTTATTATACCAAAGCATACCCTTTTATATACCCTAAGGGTCTTAAGGAATAAGTCAAAGTATAACTCATCATACACAAGATACTATGATGATCTCAAGTCCAAGGATCAACAGACTTACTATCACTACAAGAATTCCTATTGATGCACAAGTAAAACTCCATTAGGTATTCCTTAGCGAGCCACGCTTCAAAGTGAACTTATTCTTTATTAAGCACCTACATACTTGCTTTAGTGTCTCTACACAAATGATCATGAGATCAATCATCCTCATCCAATGAGCAAGCAAACGATGTACCAATCTATCTCAATTCACTAATCCCCAATTTAGTAATCCATCGAATGGGAACTATTTTAGTTTTAAGCTTTCTAAGAATTTAGATCTCATTAGAATGATCATCATCATTATTCTAAAAGCATTGCTTAAAACTACGGGTTTATCACATATTATAAAACAACATCATGTAGATAATTAAAAGCCTTTAATAAATTAATACTTTTTATTAATAAATGAATAAGATTGTTACAAAGTATATGCTTTATCATTTAACATGATTGGCTTGTATGCATACTACTTTCAAAGCTTGCTCATCTACTCAGTTCTTTCGAACAAGTGCTTAACTACAATCGAGTAAAGATCAATCACGAACTCAACAAACTACCAACCAATGAAGTAAGAGTTCCAAGTCAAAAGGACTTGAAGAGTTCTAACTGGTAATGAAGAACCAAGTCTGCTGGACTTGAAGTGTTCAAGAGTGAACTAAGAAATGCCTAGACTGCTGGTCTAGAAGGAATCTGTGAGATTCAGAAAAGTATAAAAGACATCCTTAGTGGATTTCCTACTCAAGGAGTAGAAGAGTGGACTAGGAGCTTTAAGTGCTCTGAACCACTTAAAAACAACTGTGTCTATTTCATTCTTGCCATAAGCTCATTATAATCGCTATAATCAAGTTATAACTGCCTCGCTCTCATTAACTCTATCTAAAAGGATTTCAAAAAAACCTTAATTCCGCTGTGTTTAAATCATTATCAAAACTGTCTTAGTAAAAACGAATAGATTTTTAAATATCTATTCAACCCCCCTTCTAGATAACTATTGTGCCTTCGGGAACTAACATATCAAATAACTCTAACTTTAGCTTTACAACTCAACATAAAATTATACATCATAAAACATTTAATACATCTCATGAATCTTAATCATGGTATAAAGAAATAACAACTTTAACTAAAATATTAATCTTCGTGTATTATTTTTGATCCACGTCATTCAAGTAGCACATAGTGTTACCTTCAATCCTTAACTTACAAAAATGGTTATTTGCAAGGTTGAGCTCGACAGCTCAGCAAAATCTAATAGTTTTCATGCATCTCGTAGCACATAATAACATGCTCAACATATATCTCAAAAACATTGGACTAACATAACATACATGTTATAGTTCATATAACAAGTACAAAGATTGAGTTCCTTACTCAATCAACATGCTTTACTCAATCAACGTAGTCATACGTTGACTTTAACATTTCATACATTCAACATATATATAACACATCATGCTCTTTGCAATAAAGATTTAAAATAGTTAATCACAAAGTTCACATAGCAAATAGGATCTAAAAGACTTGCCTTGATCGTTATTTACCAATAACAGTTTAACAAGTTACAAATATCTGCACTTCACGTGCCCTACACAATAATATAATCATTCACATTAACTATTAGTCACATAGCAACGCATAGTAGTTGTAATGTAAACTTTACTCTACGCCTCATAACCCTTCCTATTATCAATACACAATGTTCAATTTTATTGTGTTAACTTTCGACTTATAGCTCACTATGTTTCATATTCGAAGTTCATTCAAGTGTTTAAGTCTTGCTAGGACTACTTATTGGTTTTATATTAACACTATTCAATATCTTATAATATTCATTTCATTTGATTTAAAACATTTTTTACGTTCATTATCACTTATCATGACGTTTATTCGTCACACGCCCAATTTGTCTCTCTTGTGTGTGCTTAGTATGCATATACAACTTATCTAATATATCATTTATTAATGTTAAGCATCATTATACGTCATAATATTCATGTTTTATAACTTAGAACAACATCTTTTATCATCAAGAGCACTACACTTGCATACGTGCATGCCCGACGCCTTTCGATTGCCTCTGAAAACATAATAGTCATAAAGATGACCATTTTGACCCCTGTTCCAGACCTCAAATTGAAAACCTTGAAGAATAAAAGTTGTAGGTCTATTCTTCCTTGTTCCGGATAATCTTGAATCACCTCAATCAGAGTTTGTATGAAAATTTTATGGCCATTTTACCAAGACAGGTTAAAGCAGTCACAATTAACAGACATTAGGCGCGGCCACACCCCTTTCCTTCACAAATCCAAATATGCCCACACCATCTAGCGGTGCCCATTGCAGTTCACGCTCCTGGCAACATGGCGCTTTTCGGCCGCCAGATTATAGTTTTTGCAATGTTTTTACTTCAAATCTTCATAACTTCTTCATTTTAAGTCCGAATTAGTTGGTTTACGATTCTATGAACTCGTGAAACACTGAACTACTCATCTACATAATAATTTTATCATTTCAAAAACTTTAACAAATCAATTTAAGGGTTCCAATTCCCTATTCATGCTTTACTTTCATGTTTTAAACATATTTAGCAAATTCATTCGCTACGAATTCGTTTTTCATCCATTTTGACTCGTTCAACTTGGGTTGTTTTCGTTTCTCAAAGTAGAACAATATTCACCCATCAATTAACAGCCTTAAACATGTGAGCATGATCAATTTAACCTCTAAAATAGATCATAACTTATACAACAAAACCCAAAAGGCCAATTTTACAAAAATTCAGATTTGTTGGCTCTAGTGTCTCTTATAGACAATATTAACATATTATCCAACAACAAATAATTAGGATTTTCATCACTTCATTCTACCAAAAATAATTCTAACAATGAAGAACTTTAAGAAAAGCTACTAAAAGTTTTAGAATTCTTCTTTTACCTCTTAAATCTTCTCTAGATTGATTATATGGTGAAAATTACTTGATTAATCTCCTTCTTCTTCCTTGATCCTCCAAAGCTCTCTTCTAATTACACAGAGAACTCTTATTTCTCTCTCTCACTCTAGCAACCCTAACATATCAAATGAAATAACGTGTGAAGGTTTAAGCCTTCAGTTACTAGCATTACCAAGAGACCCAAAGTCTCAGCAATTAGAAAATACCAAGAGTTTAAGCCATGTTTGGCAATATATTCCATGGCTTATTTCTATTTTATTTTCTTTTCCTACTATATAATATATTCTCCTTTCTCTAAGTTTCACACTTGAACTATACTACTAAATCACTTAGTTTCATTAAGTAATTATACAACTATAGTATGTATAATTACTACATTATAAATTATGAAATTACATTCATAAATAAAATAACACCTCCCTTAAAATAAACATTTTCATTAAAATCATTAATATTTATTCCATAATTATTTTAATTAACTCAAATGAATTATACAATTATTATATATAATCATTTCATTCATTTTTTCTTTTCACATAAATTGTCTCAATACAATTTATTTAATCCATACATCTAATCACCACTTAAATATTAATTCAATTTATTAATCTCAACCAATAATTATTTATAGGTATATTGATTTTTCTTCTCTCACCATCAATTTATATTTTATTAACATCATTCAAGATACTAATCCTTTTAATATATTACCATGACATGTGATATATATTAAGAATACCAAATTTAATTAGCAAAACTCATATATTAGCTCACTATTTAATTAAGTGAATTAATTATTTTATCCACTTTACTACGACACCACTACCAAGTAAGGTTTTAATATTCAAACAATATTATTCCATAATATAGTTTCAACTTAATTTAAGTTACCTAATATTTATAGGTTAATTTCTCTTGCCACCAAATTTCTTGTCGTGACTAATTTCCTTTTATTTCCTTTAATAGTTTAATCAACTATTAAATCTCATAAAAAATTTAATTTCTTCACGCCTAAAACACAAAAATTCAAAATATATACATCTCATAATAAGAATTTTAATTATTAAATTCTTACCTTAATAACTTTTAAAAATTTAGGTTGACACAATATGTAAGTTCTTAAGCATAAATTACTTTTCAATACAAGGCTTTAGGTATGTGCATTATATACATATAATTATTTTGATCATATATCAGGTACACTAAGATCATAAAGCAAGTGATTAAGGTAAGTCATTAGGAATTTCCACCGACCCATTATATGGTAAATCAAATATGGCATATTAGTTGGTTAAGGAAATACTATGAAACATGCATCATATAATTACTCCACAATCTAAGGAGTCTATTGTCACTTCCACCGAACCAATTTCTAGTAAATCAACTATGGTATCCTGATGTAAATAATTGATCAGGCGTCATATAATTGCTTAATTTAAGGAAAGTGATTAGATTATTTCTAGCCCATTATATGTTAAGTCGTTATGGAAATAATCTTAGTGGTTGTGATGGTTTTTGAAGACTGCAGAATATGGTAAGTAATATGCCTGTAATTAAGCTACTAATATATATAGTGAATCTATATATCTTCGTGAGGACTACTAATGCTATCATATGGACCGTCACTCCGTTCCCCGACTCGTCCCAGCTATATTCTCATTTCCTGAAGAGAACAGTGAAAGAAATGGTGAGCTCAACAAGCTCAGTAAAAAATATTATGGCTAAGATAATGCAGAATAAATTATTGTTAGCCTTCAACAGTGTCAAACTAATACAATATAAAAAACATCAAGTTTAACTGCAGCGGAACAAGCAATCCATTAGAAGAGTCAAGTAGAGAATAAAATCTACTATCTTCTATGATTTAAAAGATTTTTCATCACTTTTATCGCTGAGACTCAGCTTATTAAATAAACCACGTCATCCCTGCATTACGACCAAGGATATTCATTAGTATCACGACCACAAATTATCCATACACTACGGGTCAAGGATATTCGTGTTTTCATCAATGGTCATGATCATGCCAACAATCGTACATCAATGACACTACGAGCCAATGAGGACTTTTACCACATCATTTGTAACATTACTACTATGACTATACCGAATAATCCCTGGTCATAATCATACCAAGTCCATCTATGCACTACAGGCCATAGATGACTTTCAACATAATATAAACATGAGGATGACGACAATGACATAATAATTCAATAAAACAAGTTCAAGAATTAAATTTTAAAAATTTATAAGTTAATTTATCCTGAACTAAAAAATGTCCAAATTGTCAACATGATACTGCTTTGTGGAGTAAAATTTAAGAATGTTCATAAGAATATTTCCATGAAAAGATACTGGATTAAGCGCAAATATCCAAGATATTCTACTAATTTCATGGAGTATAGAAGCTAAAACTTTAACTAACTGAGTGAAATAGAATATATGAAACTGCAAATGGATTTTCGCCTACCATGCGGTAATCCACATAGACAGATCATTTCCATAATTCAATAAGGAATGAATACAAAGGATCATTCACCATGCATGTGGTAATCCACATAGACATGTTTTTCCAAAAGAATAATAAAGAATGAAATAATAGAAGAATTCACTATGCATGCGATATACCGCACAGATAGGTTATTCCCAACAGAATAATAAAGAATGGAACCAGTCATGCGAAACCCAAGATGCATGTGATATTCCAATAGAATAATAAAGAATGGAATAACAACCGAATTCACCAAGCATGCGATAGACCGCATGATGCATGTTATTCCAATGTAATAATAAATAATGGAACCAGTCATCATGTAATATGCATGCATACAGTGATATTCCAATGTAATAATAAAGAATGGAATAACGTATAATTTCACCATGTATGCGATATTGCATGTAGACAAAAGTTATTCCAATGTAATAATAAATAGTGGAACTGTCATGTCATGTAATACGCATGAGATAGGATATTCCAACATATATAAAATAAAAAGAAATGAATAATGAATTTTCATTATGGATGCGGTATTTAGATGATATTATTCCAACATAATAATAAGGAATAGAATAATAATAGATCTCTTAATGAAAATGAAAGAAATAATACCCTTTACCTAAGAATAAAGTCAAGATTTGGAATAGAGAGATTAGCGAATACTTCTCTTCTTTCTCTATAATTTCTTTCTATAATAATTGCTCTATAGCTTTAGTGAAATGGTGAGAAATGAAGGAAGAATGAGCTTCTATTTATAGAAAAATATAGTTTCGATAATTACATATTTTGGGTCTCAAAATATTACAAAGACAATACCTCCAACTTTTCTATCATTTTTAATTTAGTCCTGCAAGTATTATCAAACTTGCACCACCTCCCCTAATAGTAAATAATGTGAATCAATAGTTCAATCATGTGATTCAATAGTTATAAACATATGAAAATATGAATAACAGTATAGTATCTCCATCTATACCTCTATCTTTAACTTAGTCTTGCAAGTATTACAAATCTTGCACCAACTCCCCTAATAGTACATGAATATGAATCAATAGTACACACATGTGAACAAATAGTTATAATCATGTGAATTAATAGCAATTAATTCCTCATTTATCCGATTAATTACCCGATAACTTCCAGACATCAATTATTATCGAAATAAATGTCTATTTTCACTAACACTAATAATTCCAACACAATGAAACTATCAATTTCATCTTTAATCAACACGAACTTATTCATCATTAATATTATAACTCACAATATTTAACAACCAGGTCGTTCCTAGGAAAGAGGTGGCTTTCCGATAAGGATTTCTCCTTATTAGTGCACAACTAGATGACCAAACCTCTCCTTGACAAAACTTCTAGACATTGTAAATATTGTAATTTAATAATATGAATAACTTTGTCGCCTCAATTATTGATTTAATAATATATCATATTATATAGATGATAATCGCGGACAATAATCGAATCAATAATATGAGAGATATGATGCAACAATTATCAGAGCAATAATTAAGTATAACTGAGTGACTTCTCACGTAAGTATCAATAACCAATACCATGTGCTACTATGCAACCACGCCAGACATCGTATTTTTTACTACCGGGTAGTTCAATAGTTTTAATTCAGACACTTTCACCAAGTTATTTTTATAAAAAGATAATTTCGCGCTTTTCTTACTACGATAATACTTCCGTTGTGGGGTCCATCAATGATTGTGTCGTTGTACGGATATTCCCCAATAAAAAGAATATTTCCCGACCAATCGAATATTATATAACAACTTGCATACTTTGTAAAATTTATAAATATTACTCACAACTATAACATTATATCAAATCCACACCATAATATTCAAAAAAAATATTTCGAGAAATTTAAATCTTTATTCATAAAATTTGGAGTCTCACAATCTCCGTTCCTCATGAAATTTCGCCCTCGAAATTTACGTAAATACCTGGTATGCCAAAGAGGTGAGGATACCTTGACTTCATTTCATATTCCAACTCTTGATGTATAACCTTTGAGTGTCGCATATGATCCTTCTTATCCAAAATTTTAACACGTATCTCATCATACGTTAAATCTTCTGCTATCTCATCTAGTTCTAATTTAATAACGTGGTTCGGGTCATCCACATATTTACGTAACATCGATACATAAAAAAAATGTTATGAGCATGCGACATACTTGGCGGTAAAATGAGTCTATAGGCCACAGTTTCTACTCGATCGAGGATTTCAAATGGGCCAATTAAATCGAGGGTTGCGATTTTCTCTCTTAATCGACTTTTGCTTCTAGAATAACACCTTCTTGAACCTTCTTCTTCGTTTTCATCAGCTCTAAGTATGTAGCTTGAGCGATTTTAACTTTATCGATTAAAGTCGATTCTACTCGTATATTCGTTATCTTCACGTGGGTCCCTAGAGTCTTTAACTCTATCTTCATCATTTGTAAGTTATACGAATTGGGTTTTTGTGTTAACAATATCGTACTCGTAAACGTATACGATCTTTTACTCAACGCGTCAGCTACCATGTTCGCTCTTCCACAATGATATTGAATGGTATAGTCGTAATCTTCAATTGCTCGAGCCAACGTCTTTGGGGCATTATACATTCATTTTGGTTGAAGAAATATTTAAGGGTTGAAGAAATATTTGAGAGTTTTAGAAATTGGTTTTGTACTGGGGTCAATACAAAATTCGATTTCACGCTCTAGGGTAGGCTAGGAAGTCATCAAGAATACGTCAGGAAATTTATTAACAATAGAAATATCATTCAAAATTGTGACTCTCATCCAAGACTTGGATAGTACGTCATATTGATACCTATCAACTTGCCATCGTCATTCACGGCTTCCCCTACAGAAAGTCTGGCTTCGGTGCATTCCAAGACTTGGAAGTCACCAGCGACAAGCTCGGGACTCTTTACTTATGGCTTGATATGACAGTGATTGACTTTAGTGGTTTTGTTGCTTGAATTCGCATGATAGGTTGGTTAAGAATATGAAAGCTAACAACCTTATGAAAAGCATGATAAGTAGATAACCAATCGATTCCTAAAATCACATCAAAGGCAAGTATTTTTAAAGAGATAAGATCGACAGGTAACGTGAAAGTGTCGATTTGAATCAAAGAAGATTTATAAACAGTGGAGGTAACGAAGGTTTCTGCTAACGAAGTTTCAATCGATAAGTCAAAGTCTAACTTCTCTAGAGTTAAATTTAAATATTGAGCACAAGCAAGAGATATAAAAGAATGGGTAGAACTTGTATCTAACAGGGTATAGACTTCGCAAAAATTTATAATTAACTAACCCGTGCTAACTTCGTTCAGGTTACTCGCTTTTTGAGAAGTCTCGAAAAACGCTCTCCCTGAAACCATCGACTTTGTTTTGTCCGTATCCGCCTTTGGTGCCACCGTCCCCAACCGGACTTGACTTCCTCGCATCGACAAAAATCGAGCTAGGTGACCTTCTTTTCCACAATTGTAATAGGTTTTGACCGCATCATGCATTTGCTTTGACCGATATGTCCTCTCCCTCCGCATTTGAAGCATATGATAGGTGGTCATTCTTCTTCCTTAACAACGAAAATTGGATGTCGACGCTTTCCATCATTGTTGAATCTCCTCTTCTTGAAATTTCCATTCTATTATTTTGGCCATGATTACCACCAAGTGGTTACAATTTCTCGCATGTTGATTCCTCCACGCTTATTATCATTGCTTCTACGATCGCTATCACCGGGTATTATCATTTTCGTTGCTTGCTCTCTTTTGGTTGGGTTGACTCATTATCGCACTCCAATAATCGAGCCCTATTAACAACATTTGAATACAAACACGTTTATGAGAGATAAGATATCGACGATCTCGGGTTTCAAACCTCTTAGAAACATTCGCGTCATTCTCTCCTCATTATCAACCAAATGGGATGCAAACCGGGACAACTCGGCAAAATTAGCTTCAGATCATGCGACACGGCCATATTGTTTTGCTCTAACTTAATGAACTCTACATCTTTCATGTGATGAATACTTTCGAAAGTACTTGTCATTGAATGCTTCTTGAACTTCTCCCAAGACATCTTGAAAAGGCCAAGTTAGTACGCTTTTACGTATTCCCACCAAGAATCCGCTTCTCGCAACAATATAAAGGTGGCAAAGGAACCTTTTGCTCCTCGAGCATCCCAAGACATCAAATATCTTGTTGATCTTCTTTATCCACGCCTCCGCCTTTAAGTGGTTTTGGCTTTCCAAAAACTCCGATGGTCTCAGCTCCTTGAATCGCTTTAAAAGTGACCGATCCGAGAGTTTCCATTGTTTCCACCTCATTTTGGATGAGTCTCTCTCACCGATTTCGTATGAATTGTATAAAGCCTTTGAACATCCCATCGCTCATCATTTCGATCGGTGTTGTTATTTACCCGAGGATTATTGTCTTCTGCTGCACATTATCCTCGGTATCGATCGTCAGTGACTCAACGGCCTCATGTACTTCATTGCTTATCTCAACATTTTCGATGCCATTTTCAAACACTATCACAAAACAAGGGTTAATTAACATATCACATATTATCCCTATACTCTGATCGACTAATTAAATACCAAATAAACTTAGGTAGGTCATACTAGAGAAGGAATTCCCCGCCTCTCCCCTCCTCGTTCTTGTCTCACATCTCAGTCAGGGATCATATCCCTAAGCTTTCATACCAACTGTGACGCCTCAAAAATAGGTATACATCACCCATCTTAAGTCGCCAAA
The DNA here is from genome assembly GCA_020205615.1 of Panax quinquefolius. Taxonomy (NCBI): domain Eukaryota; kingdom Viridiplantae; phylum Streptophyta; class Magnoliopsida; order Apiales; family Araliaceae; genus Panax; species Panax quinquefolius. The sequence goes on along the minus strand of JAINUW010000668.1, from coordinate 186,317 downwards.
TACATGGTACAAAATACAAAAATAATCTTAATTATACAACTATCGTAAAATACTTACAAAACATATATCTATGAGTTTTAATACAAATATTGTCATCTTAGACAATATTCACACTCAATGGAGTCCTCATTACATTTATTATCACACTATTTAATGTAATAGTGAGGACTACTAATGCTATCATCTGGACCGCCACCCTCGCTCCCCGACTTGTCCCAAATTTATATTCTCATTTCCTCAAGAGAACAAAGAAAAGAAAGGGTGAGCTCAACTAGCCCAAAGAAAAAATATTATGACTAAGATAATGCGTAATAAATTATCATTAGCCTTCAACAAAGTTAAACCGATACAATATAAAAAACATCAAGTTTAATCAAAAGAATAAGCAATCCATTAGAAGAGTCAAGTAGAGAATAAAATCTACTATCTTCTATGATTTAAAAAGGTTTTTCATCACTTTTATCACGAGACTCAATTTATTAAATAAACCACATCATCCCCCGCACTACACGACCAAGGATATTCATTAAGTATCACGACCACAAATTATCCATGACCACCGTCAAGGATATTCGTGTTTTCATCAATGGTCATGATCATGCAACAATCGTACATCAATGCACTATGAGCCAATGAGGACTTTTACCACATCATTTGTAATATTACTGTCATGACTATACCGAATAATCCCTGGTCCTAATCATACCAAGTCCATCTATGCACTACAGGCCATAGATGACTTTCAACATAATATAAACATGAGGATGATGACAATGACATAATAATTCAATTAAACAAGTTCAAGAATTAAATTTTAAAAACTTATAAGTTAATTTATCCTGAACTCAAAAACGTCTAAATTGTCAACATGATACTGCTTTGTGGAGTAAAATTCAAGAATGTTCAAAAGAATATTTCCATGAAAAGATACTGGATGAAGCGCAAATATCCAGGATATTCTACTAATTTCATGGAGTATAGAAGCCAAAACTTTAACCAACTGAGTATAATAGAATATATGAAACTGCAAATGGATCTTCGCCCGCCATACGATAATCCACGTAGGAAGATCATTTCCACAATTTAATAAGGAATGAATACAAAGGATCATTCACCATGCACGTGGTAATCCATATGACATGTTATTCCAATATGTAATAATAAAGAATGGAATAATGTAAGAATTCACCATGCATGATATAGATCAGACGATGATAGGTTATTCCTAATGTAATAATAAAGAATGGAACCAGTCATGCAAAATTCACATAGATGAGATATTCCAACAGTAATAATAAATGAATCAATAACAACAAATTCACTAGGCATGCGATAGAATGCATGTATGTGTTATTCCAAATGTAATAATAAATAATGGAACCAGTCATGCGTAATATGCACGCATGTGATATTCCAATGTAATAATAAAGAATAAAATAATGTAGAATTTCACCATGTATGCGATACTTGCGATATACGTATTATTCCAACGAATAATAAATAGTGGAACCAATGTCAAATGCATAATAATACGATACGATGTTATTCCAAATGTAATAATAAAGAATGGAATAATGTAAGAATTTCATCATGTATATTAAAGATTGTATAGACAAAGTTATTCCAACATAATAATAAGGAATGGAATATCAATAGCTCTCTTCATGAAAATGAAAGAAATAATACCCTTACCTTAGAATAAAGCTAGATATCGGAATAGAGAGAGGTAAGACTTCTCTTATTCTTTCTCTCTATAATTTCTCTTTATAATAATTGCTCTATAGCTTTAGTGAATTGGTGAGAAATGAAGGAAGAATGAGCTTCTATTTATAGAAAAATATAGTTTCGATAATTGCACGCTTTTGGGGCTCAAATATTACAAAGACAATACCTCCAACTTTTCTTTCATTTTTAATTTAGTCCCGCAAGTATTATCAAACTTGCACCACCTCCCCTAATAGTAAATAATGTGAATCAATAGTTCAATCATGTGATTCAATAGTTATAATCATGTGAAAATACGAATAACAAAGATAATACCTCCATCTATACTTTTTTTAACTTAGTCATGCAAGTATTATCAATCTTGCACTAACTCCCCAATAGTACATGAATATGAATCAATAGTACACACATGTGAACAAATAGTTATAATCATATGAATTAATAGCAATTAATTCCTCATTTATCCATTAATTACCACGTCAAGATAACTTCCAAACATCAATTATTATCGAAATAAATGTCAATTTTCACTAACACTAATAATTCCAACATAATGGAACTATCAATTTCATCTTTAATCAACACGAACTTATTCATCATTAATATTATAACTCACAATATTTAACAACCGTGTCGCTCCTGTGAAAGAGGGGGCTTTCCGATAAGGATTTCTCCTTATCAAGGCATGCAATTAGATGACCAAACCTCTCCTCGATGTAACTTCTGACATTGTAAATATTGCAATTTAATAATATGAATAACTTTGTCGTCTTAATTATTGATTTAATAATATATCATATTATACAGATGATATTGTGATAATAATCGAATCAATAATATGAGAGATATGATGCAGCAATTACTGTAGCAATAATTGAGTATAACTAAGTGACTTCTCAAGTAAGCATCAATAACCAATATCGTGTGATACTATGCAACCACGCGTATTACTGTACTTTTACTACTAGGTAGTTCAAAAGTTTTAACGGTAACACTTTCGCCATTATTTTTATAAAAAGATAATTTTGTCATTTTCTTACTACGATAATACTTCTGTTGTGGGGTCCACCAATAATTATACCGTCGTACGGATATTCCTCGACAAAAAGAATATTTCCTGACCAATCGAATATTATATAACAGCTTGCATACTTTGCAAAATTTATAAATATTACCCACAACTATAACATTATATCAAATCCACACCATAATATTCAAAAAAAATATTTTGAGAAATTTAAATCTTTATTCATAAAATTTAGGGTCTCACACGTGTTCTAGTCCATACAGAGGGTATGAACAGAGACATCCCAGATGATGATTGTCCAGATATTATGGTCATCATTAAAGAGAAGGAGGACGACAAAAACCCCTTCATCACAGCTGTCCACCAGGACTTTACCCTTGGCAATTGGAGCAGCACTCCTTGCATTTTCTGAAAAGGGTAAAAAGGGCAGAAACTCCCTCTGCCCTGTAGATAACCATAACTGCTTACTTTTGTTGTACAATATTAGTAGTTATTTTTGTCATTACATGCTAACACTTTGTGTGATTGAACAGTTCCATATATTAAGTGAAAGCATTTTGTTTCGGGACTCTAAAGTTAGATGTACCTAAACTTGCTGATGAGGTGCCTATTCTTCACAAGGACTGTAACTTTGATGTAAAGTTAGACTCAGACCTGATAGGTATTTAACAAGAGGACTATGAGATACCTTAGTAGATCAAAGAATGGGTCAAAGACAAACCCAAGCCAAATCTTGATTAAACCACCTCTTTTAACTTCGGAACCTGAGAAAACCCCAAAAAAAATCCATATTGGTACGGACCTTTCTCAAATCCAAAGGAATGACATGGTTACTCTATTGACCCAATTCCAGGATGTGTTTACATGGTCTCATGAAGACATGGTCGGTTTGTCAACTGACATCGTCATCCATCGCCTCCCTATCAAAGAGGGATTCAAACCAATCAAAGTGAAACTCAAAGCGATTAAAACTTGAGTGGAGTTTAAAGGTTAAAGAAGAAATTGTGAAACAATTTTAAGCTGACATCATCATGGTATCAACATACCCTGAATGGTTATCGAACATAGTCCCCGTGCCTAAACCTGGAGAAAAGGTGCGAGTTTACGTGGATTACAGGGATCTGAACAAAGCTTGTCTAAATGATAATTTTCACGTACCATTCATCCACATACTCATTGATAATACTGCTCAGTATGATATATACTCCTTCTTTGATTCCTTTGCGGGGTACCATCAAATCATGGTTACTGAAGAGGATCGTGAGAAAACTGCATTCATCACTTCTTGGGGAACCTTTTACTACAGATGGTTGTCATTCAGCCTCATCAATGCCGGAGCTACCTATCAGCGAGCCATGATGGCTCTTTTTCATAACCTAATGCACAAAGAGATTGAAATCTATGTGGATGACATTATTGTCATGTCCCGAAGGGAGGAAGACCACATAGATTATCTCTAAAAGCTCTTCAATAGGTTCCGTAAGTATAACTTGAAGTTGAATCCAGCCAAGTGCGCCTTTGGCATTAAATCAGGCAAGTTGCTAGCCACAAAGGGATTGAGCTGGATCCTACAAAAATCCAGGCCATCCCGGAAATGCCCATACCTCAAACAGAGAAGGAAATATAGGGATTTTTAGAAAGAATCAACTCCATTAGCCGATTCATATCTCAACTCACAGCAACTTGTGAGCCCATTTTCAAGTTACTAAGGAAGAACTCCTCTATGAAATGGAATGATGAGTGTCAGAAAGCCTTCCTTACAATCAAAGATCAACTGATCAAAGCTCCTGTGTTGGTACCTCCCAGGGATGGTGTTCCCCTATTTATGTACCTTTCAATCAATGACAACGACATGGGATGCATGCTGGGACAGAAAGATGATAGAGGCTAAGAAAGAGCTATCTATTACCTCAACAAAAGATTTAGTAATAGTGAACACAAGTATACTCTAATTGAGAAAACTTGGTTTTCTTTATCATGGGCTTCCATGAGGTTACAACACTACCTCCATGGTCACACAACCCATCTTATGGTTGAACGATGATTATGTAGCTTTGAATTTTAGTTTAATAATCCATCTTTCAGTTTATCTATAGTGATTTGTGCTTTAATCTATGAATTTCTCGATCACCATTTCTATGTGGATTTGTATGGATTCGAGAGATGATGTATGAATTTAGACCTAGTCATTATATCATGTGTTCTTGAATTCTATGATTGAATGGAATCTTGATTAATGGTAGGATAGAGATATGCCTAGCATCGCATGTAATAGATATAATCATTGAATTTAATAGTTTAATAAAATTTAGATTAATATAAAGCTGGTAATTGTTAGGATTAATGTCTTACTAATTCTTTGTGGGAACAATAATTGACTTATCATTATATTACTTGTTGACCACGTGCACTTGCGTGTAAGCGTAATTAGATTTTACACCAATAAGTTTTTTTGGTCATATGGGTAGTGCAGGAAAAGCAAGAAGTCTGTTCTAACTACAATACTGCAGAAGCATAAAGGATAGTGGTTGGCATGGTGTGGAACTCCAGGGGGTGTCGAATTATGGTCAAAATACATGTCTTAGGCTAGTTATTAACAAGAAAAATAATAAGGGAGAAAATAATGAAGAATCAATTAGCAAATTTGAAGACTATTTTTGGGCAAAACCATTGGAGGAAGGATTTGAAGGTGAAATTCACGATTATTGCAGATTGAAGCATTGGAGAATGGTGGTTCTAGATTCATTCTTTTTCTTTAATTCAATATTTGTAATTGGGATGATGATTACTTTGACGAATTCAGTTTTTATTTCAATTATGATGAACTTATTTACTTGTTAGACTTATGATAGATCTTATGGTTGAACGATGATTATGGAAAATAAACTAATGTCATCCTTATACAAGTATCATACCATTTTCCACATACTAGAGTTTCTTCAAATTCATGACTGCTGAAGCTAACAGTTTCCTCCACCTTTGCTAACTCCAAAATAGTCTCCTACTAAAGACTTCTTCAACATCCATAAATCAATGATGTTCCAATAATATAACCGCTTCTCCATTTAGCACATACTCAATTACTCAAACCAACCCTATACTTTATCTCCTTCTCCTACTCACCATCCCAATACCGATAAGTAACCCTTATTTTCCTAAAATTCTTTATTTTTCCCAAACTACAGCTTTGTCCCGCTATCACATTACATTTATACTCGCACTTTTCCTACTGATTCATAGACATGATTGATTCCAAAACTACCTTCACATCAAAATATACCACTAAACCCTAAATTGTACTAAATTTACAAATTTTAATCGATAATTATAGATATGCACAAGTTAATAATACCATCGAGTCTCTCGGACTTAAAGGAGACTCGTGTTCAAATCAAAATTTGGCGAAACTTGTCCTCCATGCGGACATCGCCAATTGAAGCATTGTTTCAAAGACGATCCGCTATCTCGACATCGCTTTTCCGGCGATTTGATAGCTAATTCTTTTCGCAAAATGAATAACATCACAACAATAGTGAGATATTCGATGGTCTCATTCAAAGAATTCTTCCTGTGGACTCGGCTAGGATCGCCGCTAGAGTCCCATTGGAAAATTACCTTCTCCGCGGCTTGATCGAACATCAACTTCACAATCGGTGGCGGCCCACAAGATCGGGATTGGAGATCAAATCGGTAATATTTGATAATCGATTATCAAAGCTTGAGAAGATTAAGATCGAGTCGAGCAATAAATAAGTATGGGCTTTGGCTTAGGCACTCGCAGACTACTTAACAATGAAGAACAGGAGCGAATCGCAGAGAGAGCGTCACCATATAGCAAAACCCTAGAATTTTGTGTCCGATCGAACCCGGCACGCGTGACCATACCAAGAGTCAAAGGCGTTTTACGATCTTCTCTAGCTTTCGAATCAAAATATCTCCGATTGAAACATCGTATGTTCCTCCTCGACTAATGGCCACAGAGTAGCCAAAAGTTTGGATCGTAAGAGAGTAGGAGAGCGTAGGCACCCACTTCAGTAGAAAGAGAAAGTACAGAGATAAGAGAGAAGAAAGTAGATTTATTTTAATTTCAAATTTTCATTTCAACGTCTTTTTTTTAGCTCCGTGTTTTTCTTGATAGACAACATTTTTAAAAAAAAACGTTATCTAGTTAAAACCAAAAAAATGTCCTTTTAAATAGTTAGCGTTTTTGCATATATATCTACAACGTTTTTTTAAAAAACGTTGTAAAAAAAAACCACAACGTTTTTTAAAAAAAAAAGTTGTGATTTAAGTGTTGTCTATTAGGTACTTTGTACTGGTGTTTACAAAAATTCAGATTTATTGGCTCTAATGTCTCTTATAGACAATACTAACATATTATCCAACAATAAATAATCAGTATTTCCATCACTTCATTCTACCAAAAATAATTCTAATAATGAAGAACTTTAAGAAAATCTACTAAAAGTTTTAGAATTCTTCTCTTACCTCTTAAATCTTCTCTAGATTGATTATATGGTGAAGATTACTTGATTAATCTCCTTCTTCTTCCTTGATCCTCCAAAGCTCTCTTCTAATTTCAAAGAGAACTCTTATTTCTCTCTCTCACTCTATCAACCCTAACATGTCAAATGAAATAATGTGTGAAGTTTTAAGCCTTCAGTTACTAGCGTTACCAAGAGACCCAAAGTCTCAGCAGTTAGAAAATACCAAGAGTTTAAGCCATGTTTGGAAAATATACTCCATGGCTTATTTCTATTTTATTTTCTTTTCCTACTATATAATATATTCTCCTTTCTCTAAGTGTCACACTTGAACTATAATTTGCTAAATCACTTAGTTCCCATTAAGTAATTATACAACTATAATATGTATAATTACTACATTATAAATTATGAAATTACATTCATAAATAAAATAACACCTCCATTAAAATAAACATTTTCATTAAAATCATTAATATATATTCCATAATTATTTTAATTAACTCAAATGAATTATACAATTATTATATATAATCATTTCATTCATTTTTTTCACATAAATTGTCACAATACAATTTATTTAATCCATACATCTAATCACCACTTAAATATTAATTCAATTTATTAATCTACAACCAATAATTGTTTATAGCTATATTGGTTTTTCTTCTCTCACCATCAATTTATATTTTATTAACATCATTCAAGATACTAAACCTTTTAATATATTTCCATGACATGTAATATTTATTAAGAATACCAAATTTAATTAGCAAAACTCATATATTAGCTCACTATTTAATTAAGTGAATTAACTCTTTTATCCACTTTACTACGACACCACTACCAAGTAAGGTTTTAATATTCAAACAATATTATTCCATAATATAGTTTCAACTTAATTTAAGTTACCTAATATTTATAGGGTTAATTTCCCTTGCCACCAAATTTCTTGTCGTGACTAATTTCCTTTTATTTCCTTTAATAGTTTATTCAACTATTAAATCTCATAAAAAATTTAATTTCTTCACACCAAAACACAAAATTCAAAATATATACATCTCATAATAAGAATTTTAATTATTAAATTCTTACTTTAATAACTTTTAAAAATTTGGGTTGTCACATCTTTCCCCTCTTATAAGGATTCCATCCTCGGAATCAACGAAACCTCCATTTCTCGGTTCTCACCAAATCTCTTTTCAAAATTTATCGTTGAATATCTTCAACACATTACCTTAATATAGGTTTTATTTATTACCACTTCAACCATTCTTCACAACAAATTCTTGTAAGTTTTATTTCATAACCTTTACTTAGACTCGAATATATTTGAGTATTACATATTCTTTGACCCGTTCATTATCTTTCTCTAAAGATCATTATCATATACTATATTTTCAAACTCTCGGGACATTACATTAATCCATTCTTCTAAGAATTTCATCCTCGAAATTTTTGACTTACTAATATTCATTCATTCCATTTATCAAAATAGAATTTATGTTGATATCTATTTATTCATTAGGTTCTGCAACCAAATTCTTTCTCTAAGGATCTTTCTAAGATCATCATATTCCTCACCTCTTCCTCTTCTAAGAGTTTCACATTTCTCTTCTTTCTGGAGTTTCAATTCTTTCTTAAAATTATTATGTTTTGCTTAATTTTCTCATCCTTTCCACTTTCATCTTTCAGAATAACAAGAATCTTCCACAATTGCTCAATAATTGGGAAGCGATATGGATAACATGAATTTAAAAGATTCCAAATCATGCTGAGGGGTCACAAGACCTTGAACTACGTCCACGGTACGATGTATTAAGCCCTTGAAGGGTCCAAATCATTCTTTTTTATAAGTACTCTTTCAACTTAAACCTTAATAGTCATTAGACTATAGGGACTCTCGTAATTAGGGTGTTAAGCCCTTTGTAGGATGTATTGTGCATAAACATCTAAACGCAGCGCGTAAAAATAATTCCCCCATAATTGGGTAGTTCTTCTCAGTTTTTAGAGATGTAACTGAGGGTCACAAGATCACGAACTATGTCCACGGTTACAAGTAATCTTTGAACTTTAACCTTAATAAGAATATCTTTGGACTCTCCCATACTTAGGGTGATCAGCCGTTCATACTGTGTATTGTGTACAAACATCTAAACGCTTCTACGTAATCCCCTAAAAAAGGGTTGTTCATCTCCAATTTTCAACATCTGAATCCGCACCAAAACATTTTGATTTGGCATAACTTCTCAAGAAACGCTTGAATTTCATGAACATCTTTCAATATTTGTCTAGCTGAATCAAATAGCATAGACTTCTACAACAATTCAGATATCAATCAAAATATACATACATATATATAAATATATTCTCATATCTTAAAGAAATCTCAAAAATCCTTGAATCAAAACCTTTATCATCTACATGTCTTTGAATCAATCTTATTTTATGATTCACTTTATCACTGTTAGTATGTAAAATTTTACATTTCAATCCGATAACCTTTACATATCATGTTGGAAGAATGCATATTTTGATTTGATGGTTAAAGTAAATACTCATGATTATATGTAAAGTCCTTCGAGGAATATATGTACAAGGACTTAGTGATAGATCAAAATTGTTAGGTTGATCTTAGCTTTTAATGTTTATCATTCTATAAACGAATGTATAGATAAAAAGATCAAAGATGTTAGGTTGATCTATGACTTGAAAGAAATAGATATGCCTTAAAGAGAATCGCAGTCTATCAAGCAGATTAACAGAATGCAGAAGCTAAGGCAGGATCGTAGAGCTTAGAAGATAGTAGTGTATCTGCCTTGAAGGGCCTCTCCAGAAATCGTAGAGTGGTCCAGATGTTTGTCGAAGCTAACTCAGAGATCGTAGTGTGCTTTCGGAAACGTAGAGTCTGCAAAACGAGCAAGTGATGATCGTAGTATGCAAATATCGTAGTGTGCAAATCCTTGAGAGAAATTGTAGTGTTCTCTTAAGACCAAGCACTAATATGACAAGACACCACGATATGGATCGTAGAGTATCATCTGCCTTATGTCAAAAGCATCGAGCCCTACTTTTGTTTAAAGACAAATTCCAACAAAAGTGGAATGGGTTTGAAACGTTGAAGTCCTCTCCAGTCCCAACGGTACAAAAGATATCCTTAGTATTCAACAAAAGAAATGTATTCAAGAAGCTAAGGAAAGGACCATAGGACAGAGGAAAAACACCTTTTCAGGTGTTAGGTGAGAAAGCGGTCATATGTCGGGTGGGCCGTAATGCAACTGTTAAGTCGTGCAGGAAAAGTCTTCATCAAAGTTCAGAAATGTCAAACGCATTTAATGCTTCAAAAAAAGACTTCAATGGATAAATTTCAAGAATCACATATATGCAGAACATATGCAGATGAGAAAGACAAAGCAAGAATTGAACAAAAATGCACAAGAACACTCAACGTCCAACTCTACGATCTGAGGAAAAAGAGATGTTAAGTTTGTAATATTCATGAACACAATCAAATTGTACAAAATAAGCGGAAACGTGAAAAATTAGATTTTTAAAATTTTACAAACCATATACCCGGATCATCCTTTATGCGCAATTATTAATTAAACGAAAAGATAAAGAACAAGAATCATACTCTTGAAGATCTGAGCTTCCTCTAGTACAAGTTCACCTCCAATCCTTTTCGTGTTCAACTTGAATCCACTGGGTTTGGTTCCTTCCTTTGATCAACGTTAGCCACCCAAGTGTTTGACCTCTAGAGGTGATCCACCAAGGAAGAAGAAATATTCAAGAAGAAGGGTGGTTGGCTAAACCCTAGTTTTCTATCTCTATAGAAAAAGAATGTACTCTCCAACAATTGGAATCACGTGTGTTGTGAAAAAGTCAACAACCCTCTCACTCATAATAAGACTCTTCTTATTTATAGATGTGGCCAACCCTCCTTAACAATTAAGGAATTGGGTTTTATTTTAATTAATTAAAATCCTTTAATTAATTAGCTTCCTAATCTTATTAGGAATAAATGAGAGTACTAATATTAAATTAATTTCTAACTCTTTAGAAATTAAAATAATAATAATTATAATAATATTAATAAGACTCCTCTTATTAATTTATATATTTAATATTTCCAAAATATTAAATAATAAATATTAAGCTATTTAATTTATTCTATCACCATAGATTAAATTAAATACACTTAACATATTATTACGATTATGCCATTAACTTCTTAAATAATTATTCTTCCTTTTATGGTGTAAACCTTTAGGTTCTTCATATTAAATCGGTTGTGAATATATCAATTAGAATAATTCTAATCTTATTTAAATAAAAAATTAAAATATTAATTTATTTAAATAAATAATATTTATTCTACAATAGGATAAGCCTCCATAAATATCAAATCTACTTTCCAGATAATATAGATTTCAACATTAATCATAAAAGAACATTTGAGTAAATAGTTACCGTACAATTCAATCCTTCCACATACAATGTCCCAATTAAATATAAGACATGTAATTACTGTCAAGACTTATTTTATTTAATTATATGTATTTCGACTCTTAAATGCACAACTCTAAATAATGAAAATTAGAAACTCCTTTCTAATTTCATTCTGCCTTGGCCAAGGACTACTGGTTTGTTATTTATCGAATCACATAGGACATTTCTCTTCTTTTACTAGAAGTGGTAGATTCTTTATTAATCATACATTATCTCCAAGTACAACTTATTATACCCAAGCATACCCTTTGATATACCCTAAGGGTCTTAAGGAAGAAGTCAAAGTATAACTCATCATACACAAGATACTATGATGATCTCAAGTCCAAGGATCACTTGTACTACTATCACTACAAGAATTCCTATTGACATGCAAGTAAAACTCCATTAGGTATTTCTTAGCGAGCCACGTTCAGTGAACTTATTCTCTAATAAGCACCTATATACTTGCTTTATTATCTCCACACAAATGATCATGAGATCAATCATCCTCATCCAATGAGCAAGCAACGTATGTACCAATCTATCCGGATTCACTAATCCCCAATTTAGTAATCTAACGAATGGGAACTATTTTAGTTTTAAGCTTTCTAAGAATTTAGATCTCATTAGAATGATCATCATCATTATTTTAAAAGCATTGCATAAAACTATGGGTTTATCACATATTATAAAACAACGTCATGTAGATAGTTAGAAGCCTTTAATAAATTAATACTTTTTATTAATAAATGAATAAGATTGTTACAAAGTATATGCTTTATCATCAAACATGATTGGCTTGTATGCATACTACTTTCAATCTCCCACTTGCACTAAAGCCAATCGTCATGGTATCTCATACACTTCTTCTCTAAGTGACGTTTATCCTGCTGTTGGATAAGCTTTAGTTAATGGATATGTAATGTTGTTCTTGAGAGTCCACTATCTCTATAGTGATTTCCTATCTTTCAATGATTCCTATAATCAAATGAAAGTGCTGCAACACATGTTTAGATCCAAGATGAGACTAAGGAACTATTCCTAGTTCTGTAATGAACTTTTCATCAAAACAATCAAATTGCAGCTTCATTTACAGCTATATACTTTGTCTTTATCACTAAACTAACAACTCTTTACTGTTTGGAACCTTTCCAATTCACTGCACCACCGTTCAAGGTAACGCATTACCTTAAAGTGGATTTTCTTCGTCATTGTCCGTCATTCAAAAACTTGAGTCTCATAAGCCCTCTAGTTTTAATTTAGACCCACCATGAATATGATCATATCCTTAGTGCCGGTTAAGTACTTTAAGATGTTTTTCACTGACTCATAGTGAAATTCTCCAGAATATGACTTATCAATATCAGGTCTCATACATTCCATTGCATACATGATACTTACTCATGCGATCTCTCTTTTATGAGTCTATGGGGACTATTAAGAGAGATACACTCCATGACTCATCAACATGAGACAACTCTTGGAGTTTGCCATGCTAAACGACTTTAGCATCAAATGAATATACGTTCCTTGGGTTAAGTCGTGCATCCTCTTAAATCTATCTACATAGATTTGTATCCCCAATTTAGACACTCTTCCCGAATCATTCATGGAGGAATGTTTAGATAACTTTATCTTTACTGATTGTAGCATTGGTATGTTATTACTTATTCGTAGTATATCTGTCAAACCCCGAATTTTATGAAATGAAAGTATTCAATTTTCTTATAATTATTATTTTATTTAGTAAATGGTTAAATTGATAAAAGGTAAAAGTTAAGGTGATATGTGAAAAATTTTCAAAATAAGCAAGTTGTCATAAAATAATCGGTGATAAAAGTATAGTAATACGCGTGGTTGCATAGTAACACACGGTATTGTATAATATCTTTGATTATTGATGCTTACGTGAGAAGTCACTCAGTTTTATTCAATTATTGTCATAATATTTTATATTATTAAATCAATAATTGAGATGACATAGTTATTCATATTATTATTTGTATTATTGACAATTTCTAGAAAGTTCTGTTGAGGAAAGGGGTTAGGTCATCTAATTGCGCGCCAATAGGGAGAAATCCTTATCGGAAAGCCCCATCTTTCCTGAGAACGATCTGGTTGTTAATATTGTGAGCTATAATATTAATGATGAATGTTATTAAAAATCAAATTTGAGTTCGGAGATGAATTTGCAGACGCGGACGTGATATTTGAGTCCAGAATGATGAAATTAGTAAAAATAGACTATAAACACAAAATTTACCAGGGTTGACTTTTTGTCAAAAAATCAACAGTTGACTTTTTTGGGAAAAGTCAAACTTTGAAATTTCAAAAATGAAATTGTTGATAAAAATATTTCCATTGTGTTGGGATTATTAGTGTTAGTTGAAATCGACATTTATTTCGATAATAATTGATTTTTGGAGGTTAAATTGACCAAGGGGGTAATTAATCGGATAAATGAGCAATTAATTGATATTAATTTACATGATTATAACTATTTGTTCACATGTGTGTACTATTGATTCACATGCATATACTATTAGGGGAGGTGGTGCAAGATTGATAATACTTGCATGTCTAAATTAAAAATAAAGGTATAGATGAAGGTACTATACTGTAATTATTTTTTTCACATGTATAGAACTATTTAATCACATGATTGTACTATTGAATCACATGATGTACTATTAGGGGAGGTGGTGCAAGTTTGATAATACTTGCAGGACTAAATTAAAAATTAAAGAAAAGATGAAGGTATTACACTATAATATTTCGAGCCTCAAAACGTGCAATTATCGAAACTATATTTTCCTATAAATAGAAGTTCATTCTTCCTTCATTCTCACCAATTCACTAAGACTCACAAGAGAAATTATAGAGAGAGAAGCTATAGAGAGAAAAAAGAAGAGAAGTGCACTGATAGACATTTGATTGGTATTATCATGACCATTGGTTTTATAGTTGAATATCTTTGGCCCGTAGTGCAAAGGTAGACAACTGATTGGTATGATCATTGTTATTACATTTGAAAATATTTAGCTTTTGGGGTAAGTATATTGAGTAAACGTTCTATTAAGCCTTTGTGGCAAGGAGAAACTGTTGATTTACATGATTATAAATATGAATTGTGGATTTAACTATAATCTTTGGTGGTTCAGGTGAAGACAGGTGATGATAGTTCTTTTGTCTTGGGTATAATAAAGAACTGTTGTTAAGTATTACATGAATGAAATATTAATGATGGATTTTTAATCTAGAAGAGATAGTAGACATTATGTTCTACTTGACTCTTCTAATGGATTACTTATTCCGCTGCAGTTGTTGATCTAAAACTTGTTGTCTATTATATTTTGTCAGTTGTTATATATTGTTGAAGGCTAAGGATAATTTATTCTGCATTATCTTAGTCATAATATTTCTTACTGGGCTAGTTGAGCTCACCCTTTTGCTTTCGTTTACTCTTCAAGAAATGAGAATATAGCTGGGACTAGTTAGGAAATAGAGTGACGGTCCGAGATGGTTGTTGTAGCAGTCCTCACTACTTAGTGTGATAATAAGTGTAATGAGGATTGAATTTGAGTTTGTATACTGTCTCCGAGACAATATTCATGTAAAAACTCAACTAGTTTTGTCGTATATATTACCCGACGGTTGCATAAAAGAAGTTTGTATTTGATTTATGTAGTGTGTATCCAAGCACCTAAGATGGGTGATGTATACCTATTTTGGGGGCGTCCACAATATCAATATATAATACTAGGAATGTCACAACGCCCCCAATCGAATCTTTTGTACACTAGGTTCATTCTTGTTTTGATAAAATCAAACTCTTTTGATTGTCTCGTCAAAACGAATGTTTCATATTTGAGAAGCTTGCTTCAATCCATTTCTCTGAGTGTCTACAACTCTTACCTCATCGTATGTAACTGGATCATCATCTTCTATGATGCGTGCCTCATCATCATCATCTATGATAAATCCATACCTCCCAAGTATCTTCGATATTATTCCAGATTTACGATTCGGTTGTGGTACAATAAGTCTATCTACAAGTTCCTCTTATTTGACTTATAGTGTTTTGTGGTTCTTGAACTCTTCAAGATTCTATTATCCTCCCACTAGCCCTTCAATGATAAATATCTTTATCTTTAGAAGGTAGCGTGTTCATAACAAACCCCTTTTACTAAGTAGGATTATAGAACATATACCCTAAACTTACTTTAGGATGTCCCACAAATTAGTACTTGTCAAATCTCGTCCCAAACTTATCCCTTTAAAACCTTTTCATATAAGTTGGACAACCCCTTATCTTAACATACTTAAAATTAGGAATCCTCCCTATCCATAACTTTTATAGAGTCTTGGGGCCGGATTTTGAGATTACCTTTTCATAGATATGCAACCATTTCTAGGGCATGACCCTAGAAGGATACTGGAATGTCGATAAAATCATTATGGACCGCACAATGTCCAACAAGGTACAATTTTTCCTTTTTGATACATCAATCAATTATTGTGTATCAGGATGCGTCTATTTTGATAAAACCATTTGAGATGATTTAAAAACTCATTGCACAAGTATTCCTTCCCTGATCCAATCAAAGAATCCTAATACTTTGCCGATTTGTTTCACTTCTGAATTCTTTGATCCTTTTTAAATAATTCACAATTGTATTTCAGCAAATACAGACATTCAACTTTTTGAATGATCATCTCCTTTTTCTTATACTAGTTTTGTAAGACCCCAACATTTATAAATAAAGATGAATTTTTCTATAAATATTATTTTTGAATATTATGGAATAAATTTGATATAATGTTATAGTTGTGGGTAATATTTATAAATTTTGCAAAGTAAGCAAGTTGTTATAAAATATTCGTTTGGTCTGGGAATATTCTTTTTTTTTTGGGGAATATTCGCATACGACTACTCAATCATTGTTGGACCCTATTAACGAAAGTATTGTCGTAGTTAGAAACGACAAAATTATCTTTCTATAAAAATAACTACAGAGGTGTTACCGTTAAAACCTGTTGAACTACCCGGTAGTAAAAGCACGAATACGCTGGCGTAGTTGTATAGTAGCACACGATATTAATTATTGATGCTTACGTGAGAAGTCACTCAATTATGCTCAATTATTGCTACAATAATTGTTTGCATCATATCTCTTATATTATTGATTCAATTATTGTCACAAAGATCATCCGTATATAATATGTTATAGTATTAAATCAATAATTGAGACGACAAGTTATAAATGATTAATAATTGTTGAAAGATTAAATATGTGTTGATTAAAATAAAATGATTTGTGGTAATATTTATTCAATCCTTGATGAATATAAAGAGTCATTATGAGACATTTGTGGTAAGTTTGATTATTTTATGGGGGCCCATATGTCATCATCTAAGAGTCTCTTCATCAATAGTAATTACCTTCGCTAATAGTAATTACCTTTGTGAATAGTAATTACCTTCGCTAATAGTAATTACCTTTACCAGACGTCAAACCACTTGTCGCTTTCACATTACAAAGGCCGAACCACTTGTCGCTTCACATCGAAAGGCCGAACCACTTGTCGTTTCACATTACAAAAGTTAAACCACTTTTCTTTTCACATCACCAATCGTCAAGCCACTTGCCTTTTCATATGGCGGTGCTAAAGCTAGAAATCTTCTATAAATAGAGGCCTAGTGCATCATTATTTTCACTTAATTCATTCAAGCTATAGAGAGAGAAAGTATAGAGAATAAGAGAGAAAGAAGAAGAGTATTTTGTTACTACACTATCTTTAAGTATTCAATCTCCTACTAAAAGTAAGGGGTGTTATTCTTTTTATTCATGAAGAGAACTGTTGTTATTCCATTGCTTATTATTCTGCTGGAATAACTTTGTATAATGTGGTTTACCCTATACTTGGTGACATTCTTCTATTATTATATTGGAACATCCTGTCTGTGTGTTTTACACCGGACCTGGTTCCGTCTTTATTATTATTCTATTGGAACATCATGTCTGTGTGTTTTACACCGAACCTGGTTCCGTCTTTATT
Organism: Panax quinquefolius; assembly: GCA_020205615.1. Lineage (NCBI taxonomy): Eukaryota > Viridiplantae > Streptophyta > Magnoliopsida > Apiales > Araliaceae > Panax > Panax quinquefolius. Next base: position 168,530 of record JAINUW010000668.1, on the reverse strand, counting down.
ATTATTCTATTGGAACATCCTGTCTGTGTGTTTTACACCTGACTTCGGTTCCGCTTTTTATTATTATTCTCATTGGAACATACCGTCTGTGTGTTTTACGCCGACCTGGTTCAATTCTTTATTATTATGTTGAATATCCCGCTCGCATGCGTTTTTACGGACCAGTTTCCTTTATTTATTATTCTGTTGGAATAACCTGCCTGTGCGGTCTATCGCATGTATGGTGATTTCTTTTGTTATTCCATTCTTTATTATACCCAGTTGGTTAAAACTTTGACTTCTATACTCCATGAAATTAGTGGAATATCCTTGTTATTTGCGCTTCATCCAGTATCCTTTCATGGAAATATTCCTCTCAGTATTCTTGAATTTTACTCTACAAAGTAGTATCATGTTGACAGTTTTGATGTTATTGGTTCCTAGATAAATTAATTCTTGAACTTGTTTTATTGAATTCTTATATCATTGTCATCATCCACATGTTTATATTATGTTGAAAGTCATCTGGCACAGTAGTATAGATGGACTTGGTATGATTATGACCGCAGACTATTCCGTAAATCATGACCGTAATGTTACAAATGATGTGGTAAAAATCCTCAAAGGGCCCGTGAGTGCATTGATGGACGCTTGTTGGCATGATCATGACCATTAATGAATACACAAATATTCTTGGCCCGTAGTGCATGAATAATTGTGGTCGTGATACTAAAGAATATCCTCGGTCGTAGTGCGTGGGTGATTCGATGATGTGGAATATTTATTAAAGTCGAGTCTCAAATATAACAAAGTGATGAAAACCTTTAAAAAATAAAAGATAGTAGATTTTATTTTCTACTTGATCGCTTTAATGGATTCTTGGTTCCACCAGTAGTTAAACTTGATGTTCATTATATTTTATCGCTTAACATCGTTATAAGCTAATGATAATTTATTCTCGCATTATCTTAGTCATAATATTTCTTCTCGAGCTAGTGGAGCTCACCCTTTCTTTCACCGTTCTCTTGTGAAATGAGAATATAGATGGGACGAAGCCTGGAACTAGTAATGGTCCGAGGATAGCATTAGTAGTCCTCACTATTCGTGAAATAGTGTGATAATAATTGTAATGAGGACTCCTTTTGAGTTTGTATGATCTCTAGTAGACAATATTGTATTCAAACTCACGCTTTATGTCGTATTGTACACGATACATGCTTATATTAGTAAGTTGTATTTAAATTCGTACCATGTATCCGACTACCCAAGATGGGTGATGTATACCTATTTTTGGGGGCGCCACAATTTGTATCGAGCTTAGGATATGATCCTGCTAAGATGTGAGAATAGTACTTGGAGGGGAGAGACGGGGAATACCTTCACTAGTATGACCTACCTAAGTTTATGTGCTATTTTATTGGTCACGTAATATAGGGATAATATGTTACATGTCAATTAACCTTTTGTTTTGTGGCGATGATCTCAAATGACATCCGAGAATGTTGAGAATAGCAATGGAGCACAAAGCGATCGTTGATTCACCACATATCAATAATCGTGATAATGTGCATCGTAGAAGGCGACAATCCTCATGCAAACAACAACACCGACCAAATGATGAATGATCAAATGTTCGTGAGGCTTTATGCAATTCATGCAACAAAGAAAGTAGAGCGACTCTTGTCCAAAACGTAGGTGGAAACACGGAAAACTCTCAAGCGGTCACCGCTAAATAATTCAAGGAGCTGGGACCACCGGAGTTTAAGGAGAGCCAAACCACTTCTCGCGAAGCATGGATAAAGCAAATTACCAAGATATTTGATGTCTTGGGATGCTTCGAGGAGCAAAAGGTTCCTTTGCCGCCTTTATGTTGCGTGAAGAGGCGATTCTTGGTGGGAATCGGTGAAACGTATTCAACTCATGTCATCAAGATATCTTGGGAGAAGTTCCAGAGTCGTTTCAATGACAAATACTTTCCCGAAAGTATTCGCCACATGAAGGAGGTGGAGTTTATCAAGTTGGAACAAAACAATATGACCGTGTCGCAATACGAGGCAAAATTTACGGAGTTATCACGGTTTGCGTCCCACTTGGTGGATAATGAAGAGAGAATTGCGCGAATGTTTTTAAGAGGTTTGAAGCCGGAGATATGTCAACATCTTATTTCTCATAAACTGTGTTTGTATTCAGATGTTGTAAATAGGGCTCAGTTAGTGGAGCGCAATAACGAGTCAACGCAACTAAAAGAGAGAAGCCGACAAAATTATAATACCAGCGAAAGTAGTCATCGAAGCGGTGACAACAAGCGTGGAGGGAATCAACAGGCCAGATATGGTAACCACTTCGGTGGTAATCAGGGCCAAAACAATTAGAATGGACATTTCAAGAAAAGGAGATTCAACAATGATGGAAAGACGTCAGCACCAACACCCGTTGTTAAGGAAGGAGAAAGACCACCTATCATATGCTTCAAATGCGGAGGAGAGGGACACATCACCCAAACTGCTACGCCATTCCAAAGCATGTTATAATTGTGGAAGAGAAGGTCACTTAGCTCGATTTTGTCGCCATCAAGACAAATTCAGCTAGGATGGAGGCACCAAAGGTCATCCCGTAAAAGTCAAACCCTAGAGTGCAAGGAGAGCGTTTGTTGTGACCTCCTCAGAGCAAGGAACCCAAATGAGGTAATCACGGGTAAGCTTATCATAAACTCTAATGAAGTCTATACTTTATTTGATACCGGTTCTACCCATTCTTTTATTTCTCCTACTTGCGCTCATCGATTAAATTTGACTCGAGAAATTAGACTTTGACTTATCTGTGGAAACTCCGCTGGGAGAAACCTTCATTACATCCACCGCTTATAAGTCTTGTTTGGTTCAAATCGGTACCTCACATTACTTGTCGATCTTATTTCATTAAAAATACTTGCATTTGACGTGATTCTAGGGATTGATTGGTTAACTACTTATCATGCAAAATTGATTGTTTTCGTAAGGTTGTTAGCTTTCATATTCCTAACCAACCTATTATGCTAATTCAAGCGACCAAACCATTAAAATCAATCACGGTCATCTCAAGCCATAAAGCTATTCGCTTATTAAAAACGGATGTCAAGCTTTCTTAGCTCATGTCATGATTTAAACAAAAATACGCCGCTTTTGAACGATATTTCTATTGTTAATAAATTTCCGACGATTCCCCTCAAGAACTTCCCGCCTACCCCTCGTGAAATTGAAGTTGAATGACCTTGAACCCGTGATAAAACCTATTTCCAAAGCCCCATATCGAATGGCTCCTATTGAACTTCGTGAGTTAAAGACCCAACCGCAGGAATTGTTAGACATCGGCTTTATTCGTCCCTAGTACTTCTCCTTGGGGTGCTCCTGCTTCTATTCGTGAAGAAGAAAGATGGGAGTATGCGATTTTGTATTGATTATCGGGAGTTGAATCATGTCACCATCAAAAATAGTATCCATTGCCACGTATTGATGACATGTTTGACCAATTAAAGGAGCCAAATTCTTTTCAAAGATTGATCTTCGCTCCGGATATCACCAATTGAAGATTAGAACCACGACATTCCAAAGACGGCTTTAACTCTGAATGACGGGCATATGAATTCCTAGTCATGTCCTTTGGATTAACTAATGCTCCTACCGCCTTCATGGATATGATGAACCGAGTATTCAAGGAATATTTGCATCACTTTGTGGTCGCCTTTATCGATGACATCCTTATTTATTCTAAAAGTCGTGAAGATCATAAGCAACACTTGAGGTCGACACTCCAAAAGCTTCGTGAATATAAGCTTTATGCCAAGTTAAAGAAATGCGAGTTCGCTTGAAGAAGTAGCATTCCTTGGGCACGTGGTATCAAGTCATGGAATATCTGGCTGACCCAAAGAAAGATTAAAGCTATTCAAAGTCGGGAACAACCTAAATCGATGACCAAGTACGTAGCTTTCTTGGTTTTAGCCGGTTATTATCGGAGATTCGTGGAAGGATTTTCTCGAATTGCTACTCCATTGACTCAAATTTAACTCGAAAAGATACAAAGTTCGGCTTGGAGTGAAGAATGTGAGAAGAGTTTTCAAGAACTCAAGAGGAAACTTATTTCAAAGAATCGCTCGACAATACCATCCGCCTCGTAGGGATTTGTCATCTACACAAAGTGATGCTTCGGCAAAGGGTTGGGATGTGTTCTTATGCAACATGGAAAAGTTATAGCCTATGCCTCATGACAACTCAAAGAATATGAGAGGAATTATCCTACTTTCATGATCTAGAGTTGGCGCTGTTGTTATTTTCACTTAAAATTTGGAGGCATTACTTGTATGGGGAGAAAGTGGAGATCTTTACGGATCATAAAAGCCTCAAATATTTCTTCACTCAAAATGAACTCAACATGCGACAACGACGTTGGCTTGAACTGCTGAAAGATTATGATCATACCATCCAATACCATCCCGAAAAAGCAAACGTGGTAGCCGACGCATTGAGTAGTAAGATCATATGCAAGTACGAAAAGGATATTGTAAACGCAAAGGCCCATTTTTGTGACTTGCAAAGGATGGAGATAGAGTTAAAGACTGTGGATGCATGTGATGATAGCGAGTATACGAGTAGAACCGACTTTATTCGATAAAGTTAAAGTCGCTTTCAAGCTACGCACACTGAGCCGATGCGTATGAGGAAGAAAGTGCAAGAAGGTGCTATGCCGAAAGCAAGAATCGATGAAGAAGGAATACTTCGAGTCAACTCCACTTTGTGTTCCTAACGACCCTGATTTGAAGTATAATATCATGATAGAGGCGCATAACACACCATTTGCAATCCATCGATAGGAGTACCAAAATGTATCATGATATTCGCTATACATTTTGGTGGAGCAATATGAAGAGAGAGATAGTCGCTTATCTCAAGGTGTCTAACTTGTCAACGAGTTAAAGCGAGAATCAAGTACCAAAAGGTCTATCATCAACCACTTGAAATTCCGAATGGAAGTGGGAGCACATTACCATGGATTTCGCTCACGGCCTTCCTAAGGTTTCTCAAGGCATAGATGCAATTTGGGTCATTGTTGATAGATTGACCAAGTCCGCTCATTTCTTACCGATACGAGAAACTTATACACTTAAACGTCTTGCTCGTATGTACATAAACGAGATTGTAAGACTACATGGTATGCCGGTATCCATAGTCTCTGATCGAGACCCAAGATTCACTTCACGATTTTGGGTTAGTTTGCAAAAAGCTATGGGCACAGACTTACGATTTAGCTCGGCATATCATCCTTAGACGGATGGACAGTCAGAGAGGACTATTCAAACTCTTGAAGATCCATTAAGACTCTGTGTCCTTGATTTCAAGGGAAGTTGGGATAAGTTCTTACCATTGGTGGAGTTTTCCTACAACAACAGTTATCAAGAAAGTATTGGCATGGCTCCATTCAAGAGTTGTATGGAAAAAAGTGTCGCTTCTCCAAGATCTTTGGGATGAGGTGGGTGAAAGCAACGTTGTTGGGACCGGAGTTGGTACGTATGACTACGGAAAAGATTCAAACGATCCGACAACGATAAAAAACCTCACAAAATCGACAAAAGAGTTATCTTGATCTTCATCGAAAGGACGTGGAATTCGATATAGAGATCATGTGTTGTTAAGAGTTGCTCCATGGAAAGGAGTTACAAGATTTGGAAAGAGAGGAAAACTTAATCCTCGATTCATCGATCCATTTTAATCCTCGATCGAGTAGGAACCGCGGGCCTATAGACTCGCTTTTCGCCAAGTATGTCTCGTGTTCATAACGCTTTTCACATATCCATGTTACGTAAATATGCGAAAGACCCGAACCACATTATTGAAAGTTAGAACCGGACGAAATAGCGTAAGATTTGACGTATGAAGAGGTTCCTGCTCAAATCTTGATAAGAAGGAACATATTCTACGCTCCAAGGTTATACCTCAAGTCAAAGTTTTGTGGAGGAACCACGATGTTGAAGAAATGACTGGGAGTTAGAATCAAATGAAATCAAGGTATCCTTACCTCTTCGACATACCAGTCGCAATTTAATTTTTCGAGGGTGAAATTTCATAAGAAGGGAGGTTGTAAGACCCCAACTTTTATAAATAAAGATGAATTTTTCTATAAATATTATTTTGAATATTATGGAATAAATTTGATATAATGTTATAGTTGTGTGTAATATTTATAAATTTTGCAAAGTAAGCAAGTTGTTATAAAATATTCGTTTGGTCGGGAATATTCTTTTGTCGTGGGAATATTCGCACGACTGACTCAATCATTGGTGGACCCCATAATCTAAGTATTGTCGTAGTTAAAAACGACAAAATTATCTTTCTATAAAAATAACTAGAGGTGTTACCGTTAAAACCGCTGAACTACCCTAGTAAAAGTAAAAGAATAATGCCAGTAGTTGTATAGTAGCACACGATATTAATTATTGATGCTTACGTGAGAAGTCACTCACCATGCTCAATTATTGCTACATAAGAATCACGCATCATATCTCTTATATTATTGATTCAATTATTGTCACAAGATCATCTCAGATAATATGTTATAGTATTAAATCAATAATTGAGACGACAAGTTATAAATGATTAATAATTGTTGAAAGATTAAATATGTGTTGATTAAAAATAAAATGATTTGTGGTAATATTTATTCAACCTTGATGTATATAAAGAGTCTCATATGAGACGCTTTGTGGTAAGTTTGATTATTTTATGGGGGCCCATATGTCATCATCTAAGAGTCTCTTCACAATAATAATTACCTTCGTCAATAGTAATTACCTTTGTGAATAGTAATTACCTTCACAATAGTAATTACCTTTACCGTGACGTCAAACCACTTGTCGCTTCACATTACGGTGAGGCCGAACCACTTGTCGTTTCACATTACAAAGGCCAAACCACTTGTCGCTTCACATTACAAAGGCCAAAACCACTTTTCTTTTCATATCACTATCATCAAGCCACTTGCCTTTTCATACGGCAAAAAGCAAGCTAGAAATCTTCTATAAATAGAGGCCTAGTGCTTTCATTATTTTCATGAATTCATTCAAGCTATAGAGAGAGAAAAGTATAGAGAGAGAATAAGAGAGAAAGAAGAAGAGTATTTTGTTACTACACTACAAGTAAAGATTCAATCTCCTACTAAAAGTAAGGGTGTTATTCTTTCTTATTCATGAAGAGAACTGTTGTTATTCCATTGCTTATTATTCTCGTTGGAATAACCTCAGATAATGTGGTTTACCCTATACTTGGTGACATTCTTCTATTATTATATTGGAACATCATGTATGCATGTGTTTTACACCTAACCTCGGTTCCATCTTTATTATTATTCTATTAGAACATCATGTCTTTGTGTTTTACACCCACTGTTAAAAGTCTTTTATTATTATTCTATTAGAACATCCTCATCTTCGTGTGTTTTTACAATTTACTCCTGTTTCCGCTTTATTATTATTCTCATTGGAACATCCTCGTCTGCATGTGTTTTACGCCGGACTGGTTCCATTCTTTATTATTCTGTTGGAATATCCTTGTCTGCGCTTTTACGCCGACCGGTTCCGTTATTTATTATTCTATTGAATAACTCGCTGCAAGGCCTATCGCATGCATGGTGATTTCTTTTGTTATTCCATTCTTTATTATACCAAGTTGGTTAAAACTTTGACTTCTATACTCCATGAAATTAGTGGAATATCCTTGATATTTGCGCTTCATCCAAAGATCCTTTCATGGAAATATTCTTCTTAGTATTCTTGAATTTTACTCTACAAAGCAAAGATTATCATTACAGCTTTGATTGTTATTGGTTCCTAGATAAATTAATTCTTGAACTTGTTTTATTGAATTCTTATATCATTGTCATCATCCTCATGTTTATATTATATTGAAAGTCATCTGTGGCCTCAGTAGTGCATAGATGGACTTGGTATGATTATGACCAGAGACTATTCTTGTAATCATGACCGTAATGTTACAAATGATGTGGTAAAAATCCTCGAAGGGTCTGTGAGTGCATTGATGGATGTTGTTGGCATGATCATGACTATTAATGAATACACAAATATTCTTGGCCCAGTAGGCATGAATAATTGTGGTCGTGATACTAAAGAATATCCTCGTCGTCTTGGAGGGTGATTCGATGATGTGGAATATTTATTAAAGTTTGAGTCTCAAATATAACAAATGATGAAAACCTTTAAAAAATAAAAGATAGTAGATTTTATTTTCTACTCAACTCTTTTGATGGATTGTTGGTTCACTGTAATTAAACTTGATGTTCATTATATTTTATCGCTTTAACATCGTTGTAGGCTAATGATAATTTATTCTCGCATTATCTTTGTCATAATATTTCTTCTTGAAATAGTTGAGCTCACCCTTTCTTTCACCGTTCTCTTCGTGAAATGAGAATATAGCCGGGACGAGTCTGGGAATGGAGTAATGGTCCGGAGGATAGCATTAGTAGTCCTCACTATTCTATGAAATAGTGTGATAATAATTGTAATGAGGACTCCTTTTGAGTTTGTATGATCTCTAGTAGACAATATTGTATTCAAACTCACGCTTTATGTCGTTATTGTACACCATGCTTATATTAGTAAGTTGTATTTAAATTATGTACCATGTATCTGACTACCCAAGATGGGTGATGTATACCTATTTTTGGGGGCGTCACAAGTTTGTTCAATTTGCAAAATAATTTTTTACGTAAGTCAAGTACACAAAATCCATTAACTAATATTTTAGTTCTATACAAAACATTATTATTATAAATACAACAACAATTGTTCTTAATTATAATATCAAAGATTTCATTGTCCAATAATAAAATAGAGATAATGTTTCTAACGCGAACTGGAATACAATAACAACTTATTGACTTAATAGATTTTCCCGTAGGCATTTCTAAACTATAAGTTTCTATGGCTAATGTAGCAACCTTTGCTTCATTTCCCACACATAGGATTACTTATCTTTGTTTAGCTTTCTACTTCTGCTTGGTCCCTTCATAAATCTATATTTATGATAACCAAAGTCGGTATTCAATACCCAAGTAGAACCTTGACTTAAAGAAAAATTTATTTCAATCATGAACAAAAGCTATATTTGTAACCGAAACTTCACTAAGCTTCTTCTGGTTAGCTCTGCAAGATGCTTCTCAGCTTTCTTTTCGATTAATATGGCTTATTGCAAGGGAAGCAAACTCCTTTGCTATCCGTATCAGTTTTGTTCTTATTATCCTTTGTTTTTGCCTTTCTATTTACGTTCTTTGAATCGTTCTTCTTTTTAGAAGATCCTTTGGCCCCTACTAATAAGACTTGGTCTTTCATGGTGGGAAAGTGACTCTAAACATTTTCAACATTTTAAGCAAATCAGCGAAGCTGATATCTAGTTTGTTCATATAAAAAATTAACAACAATTGTGAAAGGAATCCGGGAGTGAGTGCAAGATCAAATCTTGGCTCAACTCTCCATCCATGATAAAACATGTTGTCCTAATTGATCAATCAAATTAATAATGTTAAGGACTTTTATCTGTACTGTTGTGTCATCGGTCATTCTAGATCGGAAGAGCTACTTAGATATCTGATATCTATCAGTTCTACTTTCCTCACCATCAAGTACTTGATGTGTAGGAATATATAGGAGCATCCATAGTTTCATGTTGACGCTGAAGCACGTTACTCATGGATGCGAGAATGATGCATTGAGCCAACTGTGCATCATCTTGTACCTTCTAAAATTACCAATATCTTCCTCAGAGGCATTGTCTGCAACCATTGCAGGGATAGCGTATTAAGGACATAAGATAGCTTTTCAGCCGTGAGAACTATTCTCAATTTCCTTAACCAATCCGTTTAATTCGGTCCGGTTAATTAACATCTAATATGTTTCACAGTGAAAGTAATTTAGACATTGTAAAATTCTGTAAATGAATTTATAATTAACAATATTTTAGCATACATTTTGTTATTAATTACCAAAATAAATTAGGTCTTGTTTTAAATTGTTATCTCCCACTATTTTCATCAAACTATATTACCCTAACTTATATAGTTCGGCAAAATCTAATTAAAGATTTGCTAGTGAGAATAAGGATCCCATTTCAAATGTATATAGCCTTGTGGTGACACAACAAACTATATATAAATAAATAGGTAGACAACTCTTGTCAATTACATCAACTATGCAACTCCTGTATTTTGCCTCTTAGATTATTTTGATCAAGTGGTGGCACATCCGAATCAAAATTATTCAAGTTAAGTCCAACCTAGCACTCCATATATTCAAAAAAAAATAATATTGTCCTTGTGGTGACACAACAAAATAACATTGTTCAATTTTCTTTATAAGCATCAAATGTGATAAAATTAACATCTCAAAGAATTACGATAAGCCTTGTGGTGTTATTTTTATCATGCTAGAAGGCGACGTTCGATATTCCAAATATCTTTGAACGCTTAAGACTTAATATAAAATATTTGAGGGGTTTGTATGTTATTAATTTGTCTCATCTTGTTTAGCGCGCATGCACATATATATATAAAATACGCATCATTTTAATTAACATGTGAAGCATGTTTGCATAATTATATATATATATATATATATATATAGTATAAGCATGCACATATAGAATACTATATTCTACCCGGATTGATTATGGACTTTATTCTAGTTTGGTTCACTAGAGCCACCAAGTGAACCAAAAGGTCAAACCCTAAGGGGTGCAAGAATTAATATTTAAATATAACTATTACATTTAAACCCGGACTCCATTACAAACGGGTCTTCAAGCACTCCTTGCTCATTGATCTCCAATTCTTCAAAATTAATTCTAACTATTCCTCTTACAAAACTATTTAAAATAAATAGAAACCTTGATCAGCAGTCAAGGGGAAGTACATAGGAAGGAGTTAAAATTTATATTAAGAAAAAATTAGAGAAGACGAGGTACGCAGACCCCATTTAATAAAACTCAAACATTCATGCATCCAACTAAAATAAAATCCAATCACATTAGTCAATAGTCCATAATCAATCCCATTTATTATCATACACATCACCATATGTAATAATAAATAACATTCATCTCATGAATAATAAACATTCAATATATATATTGATATCATTTAATGGGCAAAATTAGTTAGCATAAAATTTAATTTTGAATCAAAATAAACTCATTTATTTTAATACAAATATAAATCAAAATAAACCACTTTTATTTTAATTTATCCTATTTTGAATAAAATAAACTATTTTATTTAAATCAAAATCTTTAATCAAAATAAACTCATTTATTTTAATTAATTATGGAATATAATTCCAAGTAAATAAAAAAACTCCTTTATTAAAGGAAACATGAATTTTCTTTCCTATTCAAATATAAACTCCTTTATTTTGAATAATATGAAATCTTATTTCATGTCTAAATAAACTCTTTTATTTTAGAAAAATACAGATTCTCTTTCTTATTGACAAATAAACTCTTTTATTTTGAATAACATGAAATCTTATTTCATATCTAAATAAACTTCTTTATTTAAGGAAATATGGAATCCAATTTTAACTCCAATTAGTTATAATGGAATTCAATTCCAACTCTAATTAGTTAGCATGAAATTTAATTTTAAAATTAAAATAAACTTTATATTTTAATATTAAAATAAACTTTTTATTTTAAGATTAAAATAAATTTTATTTTAATTATAAAATAATAAGAATAATTATATATATATATATATATACCGTCTGCAAATGCGAGATTCACGTTATTACTATATATATATATATATATATATATATATATATATATATATAGTAAATAGGAAAAATTTCACACACACACACACACACACACACACACACACACACACACACATATATATATATATATATATATATATATATATATATATATATATATGAATTTGATCAATATTGAGATATATATATATATATATATATATATATATATATATATATATATATATATATATATATATATATATATATATATACATATGGTCTCTCAATCTAATTCAAATTCATCTTAATCTTTCCATATATATATATATATATATAAAGTATAAGGTTTCCAGGAGATGTTTTCAAATGATGATCTAATGTAAATAATATATATATAATATAATAGATAACTAAAGATGTACAAGATCACACTTTTTGCAAAAAAATCAATCTCAAATATTTTTTTTTTCCGTAAATATATTACCGTGAAGAATCACAACCATGGCTCACAGAACATATATAACCAAACCGACACCATCAACTTCACACGGTTTTTTGGAATTGATTACGGTTTAGTTTTTTTTTTGTTTTTAAATTTTATAAAATAAAATTATGCCCAATTAAATTGTTCTAAACACATATCAATATACATATCAAATTAAAATAATTAATAATTCACATAAAGGTTTGGCTCTGATGCCACTGTTAGGTTTGTAATATTCATGAACGCAATCAAATTGCCCAAAATAAGCGGAAACGTGAAAAATCAGATTTTTAAAATTTTACAAACCGTATACTCGGATCATCCTTTATGTGCAATTATTAATTAAACGAAAAGATAAAGAACAAGAATCATACCCTTGAAGATCCGAGCTTCCTCAGGTACAAGTTCACCTCCAATCCTTTTCGTGTTCAACTTGAATCCACCGGGTTTGGTTCCTTCCTTTGATCAACGTTAGTCAATTACCAAGTGTTTGGCCTCTAGAGGTGATCCACCAAGGAAGAAGAAATATTCAAGAAGAAGGGTGGTTGGCTAAACCCTAGTTTTCTATCTCTATAGAAAAAGAATGTACTCTCCAATAATTGGAATCACGTTTGTTGTGAAAAAGTCAACAACTCTCTCACCCATAATAAGACTCCTCTTATTTATAGATGTGGGCAACCCTCCTTAACAATTAAGGAATTGAGTTTTATTTTAATTAATTAAAATCCTTTAATTAATTATCCTCCTAATCTTATTAGGAATAAATGAGAGTATTAATATTAAATTATTTTCCAACTCTTTAGAAATTAAAATAATAATAATTGTAATAATATTAATAAGACTCATCTTATTAATTTATATATTTAATATTTCCAAAATATTAACTAATAAATATTAAGCTATTTAATTTATTCTATCACCATAGATTAAATTAAATACACTTAACATATTATTACGATTATGCCATTAACTTCTTAAATAATTATTCTTCCTTTTGGTGGTGTGACCCTTTAGGGTCTCCATATTAAAACGTGAATAAATTAATTAGAACAATTCTAATCTTATTTAAATAAATAAATTAAAATATTAATTTATTTAAATAAATAATATTTATTCTACAATAGGGATAAGCCTCCGAGATAATATAGATTTCAACATTAATCATAAAAGAACATTTGAGTAAATAGTTACTGCATAATTCAATCCTTCCAAAGATACAATGTCCCAATTAAATATAAGATATGGAATTACCACAAGTCTTATTTTATTTAATTATATGTATTTCGACTCTTAAATGCACAACTCTAAATAATACAAATTAGAAACTTCTTTCTAATTTCATTCTGCCTTGGCCAAGGACTACTGGGTTGTCATTTATTGAATCATATAGGATATTTCTCTTCTTTTACTAGAAGCGGTAGATTCTTTATTGATCATACATTATCTCAATGTACAACTTACTATACCAAAACATACCCTTTGATATACCCTAAGGGTCTTAAGGAATAAGTCAAAGTATAACTCATCATACACAAGATACTATGATGATGTCAAGTCCAAGGATCACTTGTACTACTATCACTACAGGAATTCCTATCGATGCACAAGTAAAACTCCATTAGGTATTCCTTAGTGAGCCACGCTCGATGAACTTATTCTCTATTAAGCACCTACATACTTGCTTTAGTGTCTCCACACAAATGATCATGAGATCAATCATCCTCATCCAATGAGCAAGCAACGTATGTACCAATCTATCTGAATTCACTAATCCCCAATTTAGTAATCCAACGAATGGGAACTATTTTAGTTTTAAGCTTTCTAAGAATTTAGATCTCATTAGAATGATCATCATCATTATTCTAAAAGCATTGCTTAAAACTATGGGTTTATCACATAATATAAAACAACATCATGTAGATAATTAAAAGCCTATAATAAATTAATACTTTTTATTAATAAATGAATAAGATTGTTACAAAGTATATGCTCTATCATTAAACATGATTGGCTTGTATGCATACTACTTTTAAAGCTTGCTCATCTACTCAGTTCTTTCGATCAAGTGCTTAACTGCAACTGAGTAGCATCAATCACGAACTCAACAACTACCAACCAACTGAAGTAAGAGTTCCAAGTCAGAAGGACTTGAAGAGTTCTAAGTGAACTGTGAAGAACCAAGTTTGCTGGACTTGAAGTGTTCAAGAGTGAACTAAGAAGTTCCTAGACTGCTGGTCTAGAAGGAATCTGTGAGATTTAGAAAAGTATAAAAGACATCCTTAGTGGATTTCCTACTCAAGGAGTAGAAGAGTGGATTAGGAGCTTTAAGTGTTCTGAACTACTTAAAAACAACTGTGTCTATTTCATTCTTACCATAACTGCTATAACTGCTATAACTGTTATAACTGCTATAACTCTCATTAACTCTATCTAAAAAGATTTCAAAAAAACCTTAATTCCGATGTGTTTAAATCATTATCAAAATTATCTTAGTAAAAATGAAAAGATTTTTAAATATCTATTCAACCCCCCTTCTAGATAACTATTGTGCCTTCGGGAACTAACATATCAGATAACTCTAACTTTAGCTTTACAACTCAACATAAAATTATACATCATAAAACATTTAATACATCTCATGAATCTTAATCATGGTATAAAGAAATAACAACTTTAGCTAAAATATTAATCTTTGTGTATTATTTCTGATCCACGTCATTCAAGTAGTACATAGTGTTACCTTCAATCCTTAACTTGCAAAAATGGTTATTTACAAGGTTGAGCTCGACAGCCCAGCAAAATCTAATAGTTTTCATGCATCTCGTAGCACATAATAACATGCTCAACATATATCTCATAAACATTGGACTAACATAACATACATGTTACAGTTCATATAACAAGTATAAAGATTGAGTTCCTTACTCAATCAGCATGCTTTACTCAATCAACGTAGTCATACGTTGACTTTAACATTTCATACATTCAACATATATATAACACATCATGCTCTTTGCAATAAAGATTTAAAATAGTTAATCACAAATTTCACATAGAAAATAGGATCTGAAAGACTTGCCTTGATCGTTATTTACCAATAACAGTTTAACAACTTACAAATATCTGCACTTCACGTTCCCTACCCAATAATATAATCATTCACATTAACTATTAGTCACATAGCAACGCATAGTAGTTGTAATATAAACTTTACTCTACGCCTCATAACCCTTCCTATTATCAATACACAATGTTCAATTTTATTGTGTTAACTTTCGACTTATAGCTCACTATGTTTCATATTCGAAGTTCATTCAAGTGTTTAAGTCTTGCTAGGACTACTTATTGGTTTTATATTAACACTATTCAATATCTTATAATATTCATTTCATTTGATTTAAAACATTTTTTATGTTCATTATCACTTATCACGACATTTCGACGTTTATTCGTCACACGCCCAATTTTTCTCTCTTGTGTGTGCTTAGTATGCATATACAACTTATCTAATATATCATTTATTAATGTTAAGCACCATTATACATCATAATATTCATGTTCTATAACTTAGAACAACATCTTTTATCGTCAAGAGCACTACACTTGCATACGTGCATACCCAACGCCTTTTGATTGCCTCTGAAAACACAATAGTCATAAAGATGACCATTTTGACCCCTGTTCCAGACCTCAAATTGAAAATCTTAAAGAATAAAAGTTGTAGGTCTATTCTTCCTCGTTCTGGATCATCTTGAATCACCTTAATCGAAGTTTTTATGAAAATATTATGGCCGTTTTACCAAGACAGGTTAAAGCAGTCACACTTAACAGACATTAGGCGCGGCCGCACTCGGCTTCGCCCAGATTTTAGTTTTTGTGATGTTTTTACTTCAAATCTTCATAACTTCTTCATTTTAAGTCTGAATTAGTTGGTTTTCGATTCTATGAACTCGTGAAACACTGAACTACTCATCTACATAATAATTTTATCATTTCAAAAACTTTAACATGTCAATTTAAGGGTTCCAATTCCCTATTCATGCTTTACTTTCATGTTTTAAACATATTTAGCAAATTCATTCGCTACGAATTCGTTTTTCATCCATTTTGACTTGTTCAACTTGGGTTGTTTTCGTTTCTCAGAGTAGAACAATATTCATCCATCAATTAACAGCCTTAAACATGTGAGCATGATCAATTTAGCCTCTAAAACAGGCCATAACTTATACAACAAAACCCAAAAGGCCAATTTTACAAAAATTCAGATTTGTTGGCTCTAGTGTCTCTTATAGACAATACTAACATATTATCCAACAAAAAATAATTAGAATTTTCATCACTTCATTCTACCAAAAATAATTCTAACAATGAAGAACTTTAAGAAAAGCTACTAAAAGTTTTAGAATTATTCTCTTACCTCTTAAATCTTCTCTAGATTGATTATATGGTGAAAATTACTTGATTAATCTCCTTCTTCTTTGATCCTCCAAAGCTCTCTTCTAATTTCACAGAGAACTCTTATTTCTCTCTCTCACTCTAGTAACCCTAACATGTCAAATGAAATAACGTGTGAAGGTTTAAGCCTTCAGTTACTAGCGTTACCAAGAGACCCAAAGTCTCAGCAGTTAGAAAATTCCAAGAGTTTAAGCCATGTTTGGCGATATATTCCATGGCTTATTTCTATTTTATTTTCTTTTCCTACTATATAATATATTCTCCTTTCTCTAAGTTTCACACTTGAACTATACCGCTAAAGCACTTAATCCCCATTAAGTAATTATACAACTATAATATGTATAATTACTACATTATAAATTATGAAATTAAATTCATAAATAAAATAACACCTCCCTTAAAATAAACATTTTCATTAAAATCATTAATATTTATTCCATAATTATTTTAATTAACTCAAATGAATTATACAATTATTATATATAATCATTTCATTCATTTTTTTCACATAAATTGTCTCAATACAATTTATTTAATACATACATCTAATCACCACTTAAATATTAATTCAATTTATTAATCTCTAACCAATAATTATTTATAGGTATATTGATTTTCTTCTCTCACCATCAATTTATATTTTATTAACATCATTCAAGATACTAATCCTTTTAATATATTACCATGACATGTAATATATATTAAGAATACCAAATTTAATTAGCAAAACTCATATATTAGCTCACTATTTAATTAAATGAATTAATTCTTTTATCCACTTTACTACTTACACACCACTACCAAGTAAGGTTTTAATATTCAAACAATATTATTCCATAATATAGTTTCAACTTAATTTAAGTTACCTAATATTTATAGGGTTAATTTCTCTTGCCACCAAATTTCATGTCATGACTAATTTCCTTTTATTTCCTTTAATAGTTTAATCAACTATTAAATCTCATAAAAAATTTAATTTCTTCACACCAAAACACAAAATTCAAAATATATATCTCATAATAAGAATTTTAATTATTAAATTCTTACTTTAATAACTTTTTAAAATTTAGGTTGACCTACAATATGTAAGATCTTAAGCATAAATTACTTTTCAATACAAGGCTTTAGGGCATGTGCATTATATACATATAATTATTTTGATCATATATCAGGTACACTAAGATCATAAAGCAAGTGATTACGGTAAGTCATTAGGTATTTCCACCGACCCATTATATGGTAAATCAAATATGGCATATTAGTTGGTTAAGGAAATACTATGAAACATGCATCATATAATTACTCCACAATCTAAGGAGTCTATTGTCACTTCCACCGAGCCAATTTCTAGTAAATCAACTATGGTATCCTGATGTCAATAATTGATCATGCGTTATATAATTGCTTAATTTAAGGAAATTAATTAGATTATTTCTAGCCCATTATATGTTAACTCGTTATGGAAATAATCTTAGTGGTTGTGATGGTTTTTGAAGACAGCAGAATATGGTAAGTAATATGCCTGTAATTAAGCTACTAATAAATATAGTGAATTTATATATCTTCGTAATACGAGACATAATTTAGGAGATATATTGTCACCAAGTGACGAGCACTCAATCAGGCATAAATTCTTCTCCAATCACTAATATATCACGATATCATGGGAAGCTATAAGAGATATGATATTCACCACGTGATAAGCACTAAATCTGGCATAACTTTTTATCAATAACACTGATGTAGCATATAACTGGAAAGAGTCTTGGTCATTGGCACATAATCTGGATATTATTCTAAAATGCATGATTTATGTAAAAATGATTTAAACGGTCACATTACAGACTCATTTCCATGCAATGGTAGTGTATTGGGTTTACCTATAAAAGAACCGGACTTATTGAAATGAAAGATAAGAAATACACACTGCCTTCGTTAATATTTAAAAATACATTAAGATTGTGTTTCTTCTTCTTCCTACTATTGACTGCAACTCTACTCAAGAAGTTACTATTTCTGCGGTGATCTTATAGCAAATACTCTGGTAATATCTTTCTTGCTTATCATTGCATACTAGAGCCTTGCATTGTTAAGTGATAAATTGCTTAGATCATTAGACCTCTATTATGTATTTTAAATTTCTCATACAAATCAATATTATCTGAATTGTAATAAGGTTTGGATTATTGTATTGTTAAAATCAAGTTTCAAGAAAGCATAGGTGCTTGAGGGTGCATAGGTGCATAAGGAGCAAAGGTGCTCAAGTGGTTGAAACTTGTATTGTAATTGGAATTATTTAATAAAAGTGAATCTCCAATACTAGTTGGTATTGGACGTGGATTAGGCTACTATTATAGAAGGTAGTAGTTAAACCACGTAAAAAATTTATGTGTTCATGTGATTACATGTTATGCTATCTTATTCTGCTAACTATCCAGTATCCTATATTCAATATCTATAAAATTACAAAACTACTTCAGCAAATTGTTTTCTCATAATCACATTCTGAAAAATGATAAGTCTCAAAATTAAGCATTTTGGAAAGTTATACATCAATTCAACATCTTGTCTTAACATTTCAATTTATAAAGGATCTAGAATCCAACCTACTGCATTGAATATCCAAAGGAATTTTTATTTGGACATAGTTTGTTCCTACACTTATTCAACCCCCCTTCTATGTCCGCCTACTTAAATTTCACTTAAGATCACTACGTGATATAACTTGCTATTAGGAAGACCATGGATTCATATGGATGGAGCCATCCCATCCACTCTTTATCAGTAACTCAAGTATATCATTAACAACAGTTTGGTCACTGTCAGTGCCGAGCCAGAATGTCCTGTTCAAGGTGATATACCACTCATTAGTTTTAAAACAGAAGTTGAGCATGTCAGCTTCCAAGCACTTGAGGTGAGCAACACTCACTATTAACCCATTGGGGTGCCACCTCTGAGACCCAGAGTTTCTGCCTAGGTAATGTCGGCAAATCAAGAGATGATATCCTTGGGTTTTCAACCTGGACAAGGGTTAGGCAATGATCATCAAGGCATCAAATGCCCAATTCAAGTTCCCAGCCAGACAAGGACAGCCGGACTAGGCTACACCTCTAGGTCTAATCACAGGAACCCTTACAAGCAGAAACCGGTTCCTTCATCTACAAGGCATGTGCCTAAACCTACAGGAGACAATCTTGTACGGCCTTTATTAAAGGTCCCTGCCCCTGTGATAGCAATGCTATTTCCTAAGCCGATACCGGTTAAAGAAAAGGAAGTCCTAATTCCAGACCCCGAAACGGAGGAAAAGGATCAAACATGAGTGTTGTGACGTCCCCAAAACAGGTATACATCACCCATCTTGAGTTGCCAAATACATGGTACAAAATACAAATAAAAACTTAATTATACAACTGTCGTGTAAAATACGACAAAACATATGCTATGAGTTTTAATACAAATATTGTCATCTAGATAATATCCACACTCAGTGGATTCCTCATTACATTTATTATCACACTATTTAATAGAATAGTGAGGACTACTAATGCTATCATTTGGACCGTCACTCGCTCCCAGACTAGTCCCAAATATATTCTCATTTCTCAAGAGAACAAAGAAAGAAAGGGTGAGCTCAACTAGCCCAAAGAAAAAATATTATGGCTAAGATAATGCGTAATAAATTATTGTTAGCCTTTAACAAATCATCAAACCGATACAATATAAAAACATCAAGTTTAACTCACAATGAATAAGAAATCCATTAGAAGAGTAAAGTAGAGAATAAAATCTACTATCTTTTATGATTTAAAAGGTTTTTCATCACTTTTATCGCTGAGACTCAGCTTATTAAATAAACCATGTCATCCCTGCACTACGACCAAGGATATTCATTAGTATCACGACCACAAATTATCCATGCACTACGGGTCAAGGATATTCGTGTTTTCATCAATGGTCATGATCATGCCAACAACTGTACATCAATGCACTACGAGCCAACGAGGACTTTTACCACATCATTTGTAACATTACGGTCATGACTATACCGAATAATCCCTGGTCATAATCATACCAAGTCCATCTATGCACTACAGGCCATAGATGACTTTCAACATAATATAAACATGAGGATGATGACAATGACATAATAATTCAATAAAACAAGTTCAAGAATTAAATTATAAAAATTTATAAGTTAATTTATCCTGAACTCAAAAATGTCCAAATTGTCAACATGATACTGCTTTGTGGAGTAAAATTTAAGAATGTTCATAAGAATATTTCCATGAAAAGATACTGGATGAAGCTCAAATATCCAGGATATTCTACTAATTTCATGGAGTATAGAAGCTAAAAATTTAACCAACTGAGTGTAATAGAATATATAAAAGCAGAAATGGATTTTCATCGCCACGCGGTAATCCACGTGATGCATCATTTCCATAATTCAATAAGGAATGAATACAAAGGATCATTCACCATGCATGTGATAATCCATATGTATGGTTATTCCAAAAGAATAATAAAGAATGAAATAATAGAAGAATTCACTCATGCATGCGATAAACCGCCTGCATGTATAGGTTATTCCCAAATGTAATAATAAAGAATGGAACCAGTGTCATGCGAAATCCGCATGCATGGATATTCCAAAGTAATAATAAAGAATAGAATAACAATGAATTCACCGTGCATGCGATAGATCACACGAGATAGGTTATTCTAACGTAATAATAAATAATAGAACCAAAGTGCGTAATATGCACAAACAAGATATTCCAAGAGAATAATAAAGAATGGAATAATGTAAGTATTTAACCATGTATGTGATATCTTAGATGACAAAGTTATTCCAATGTAATAATAAATAGTGGAACTGTGTCACGCTGTAATACGCATGCATAAGATATTCCAATGTAATAATAAAGAATGGAATAATGTAAGAATTTCATTATGGATGCGGTACTTCGCATAGACATGTTATTCCAACATAATAATAAGGAATGGAATAATAATAATAGCTCTCTTAATGAAAATGAAAGAAATAATACCCCTTACCTTAGAATAAAAAATCGATAATTGAATAGAGAGGTAGCGGACTTCTCTTCTTCTTTCTCTCTATAATTTCTCTCTATAATAATTGCTCTATAGCTTTAGTGAATTGGTGAGAAATGAAGGAAGAGTGAGCTTCTATTTATAGAAAAATATAGTTTCGATAATTACACGTTTTGGGGCTCAAAATATTACAGTACAATACCTCCAACTTTTCTATCATTTTTAATTTAGTCCTGCAAGTATTATCAAACTTGCACCACCTCCCCTAATAGTAAATAATGTGAATCAATAGTTCAATCATGTGATTCAATACTTATAATCATATGAAAATATGAATAATAGTATAGTATCTCCATCTATACCTCTATCTTTAACTTAGTCATGCAAGTATTACAAATCTTGCACCAACTCCCCTAATAGTACATGAATGTGAATCAATAGTACACACATATGAACAAATAGTTATAATCATGTGAATTAATAGCAATTAATTCCTCATTTATCCGATTAATTACTCGATAACTTCCAGACATCAATTATTATCGAAATAAATGTCGATTTTCACTAACACTAATAATTCCAACACAATGAAACTATCAATTTCATCTTTAATCAACATGAACTTATTCATCATTGATATTATAACTCACAATATTTAACAATCAGGTCGTTCCCAGGAAAGAGGTGGCTTTCCAATAAGGATTTCTCCTTATTGGCGCACAATTAGATGACCAAACCTCTCCTTGACAGAACTTCTAGACATTGTAAATATTGTAATTTAATAATATGAATAACTTTGTTGTCTCAATTATTGATTTAATAATATATCATATTATACAGATGATATTGTGACAATAATCGAATCAATAATATGAGAGATATGATGCAACAATTATCAGTAAGAATAATTGAGTATAACCGAAAGTGACTTCTCACGTAAGTATCAATAACTAATACCGTGTGCTACTATGCAACCATCGCCAGACATCGTATTTTTTTACTACCGAGTAGTTCAATGCTTTTAATGGTAACACTTTCGCCGTTATTTTTATAAAAAGATAATTCTGTCGTTTTCTTACTACGACAATACTTCTGTTGTGGGGTCCACCAATGATTGTGCCGTCGTACGGATATTCCCCGACAAAAAGAATATTTCCCGACCAATCAAATATTATATAACAACTTGCATACTTTGCAAAATTTATAAATATTACCCACAACTATAACATTATATCAAATCCACACCATAATATTCAAAAAAAATATTTTGAGAAATTTAAATCTTTATTCATAAAATTTGGAGTCTCACAATCTCCGCTCCTCATGAAATTTCGCCCTCGAAATTTACGTACATACCTAGTATGCCGAAGAGGTGAGGATACCTTAACTTCATTTCATATTCCAACTCTTGAGGTATAACCTTTGAGTGTTGCATATGATCCTTCTTATCCAAAATTTTAACACGTATCTTATCATACGTTAAATCTTCTGCTATCTCATCTAGTTCTAATTTAATAACGTGGTTCGGGTCATCCACATATTTACGTAACATCGATACATAAAAATGTTATGAGCACGCAAAGATACTTAGCGGTAAAAGCGAGTCTATAGGCCACGCCCCTACTCGATCGAGGATTTCAAATGGGCCAATTAAATCGAGGGTTGCAATTTTCTCTCTTAATCGACTTTTTCTTCTAGAATAACGCCTTCCTGAACCTTCTTCTTCGTTTTCATCAGCTCTAAGTATGTAGCTTGAGCGATTTTAACTTTATCGATTAAAGTCGATTCTACTCGTATATTCGTTATCTTCACGTGGGTCCCTAGAGTCTTTAACTCTATCTTCATCATTTGTAAGTTATACGAATTGGGTTTTTGTGTTAACAATATCGTACTCGTAAACGCATACGATCTTTTTCTCAATGTGTCAGCTACCACGTTCGCTCTTCCACAATGATATTGAATGGTATAGTCGTAATCTTTAATTGCTCGAGCCAACGTCTTTTGCGCATTATACGTTCATTTTGGTTGAAGAAATATTTAAAGGTTGAAGAAATATTTGAGAGTTTTAGAAATTGGATTTGTACTGGGGTCAATACAAAATTTGATTTCACGCTCTAGGGTAGGCTAGGAAGTCTTCAAGAATACGTCATGAAATTTATTAACAATAGAAATATCATTCAAAACTGTAACTCTCATCCAAGACTTAGATAGTACGTCACATTGATACCTATCAACTTGCCATCATCATTCACGGCTTCCCCTACAGAAAGTCTGGCTTCGGTGCATTTCAAGACTTGGAAGTCACCAGCGACAGGCTCGGGACTCTTTACTTATGGCTTGATATGACAGTGATTGACTTTAGTGGTTTGGTTGCTTGAATTCGCATGATAAGTTGGTTAAGAATATGAAAGCTAACAACCTTATGAAAAGCATGATGAGTAGATAACCAATCGATTCCTAAAATCACATCAAAGGCAAGTATTTTCAAAGAGATAAGATCGACAGGTAACGTGAAAGTGTCGATTTGAATCAAACAAGATTTATAAACAGTGGAGGTAACGAAGGTTTCTGGTAACGAAGTTTCAATCGATAAGTCAAAGTCTAACTTCTCTAGAGTTAAATTTAAATGTTGAGCGCAAGCAAGAGATATAAAAGAATGGGTAGAACTTGTATCTAACAGGGTATAGACTTTGCAAAAATTTATAATTAACTAACCCGTGCTAACTTCGTTCAGGTTACTCTCTTTTTGAGAAGTCTCGAAAAACGCTCTCCCTGAAATCACCGACTTTGTTTTGTCCAGATTCATTGGGGCCACCGGCCCCAACTCGACTCGACTTCCCTTCCACCGACAAAATCGAGCTAGGTGACCTTCTCTTCCATAATTGTAATTGTGTTTTTGGATCGCTTTAGCGTACGGTTTGGACCGATATGTCCCTCCCTCCGCATTTGAAGCATATGATAGGTGGTCATTCTCCTTCCTTAACAACGGGTCGTTGATCGACGTCTTTCCATCATTGTTGAATCTCCTCTTCTTGAAATGTCCATTCTTATTGTTTTAGCCATGATTACCACCAAGTGGTTACAATTTCGGCATGTTGATTCCTCCACGCATATTGTCACCGCTTCACGATCGCTATCACCGGTATTATCATTTTGCCGTACCCTTTTTTGGTCAATTGACTCATTAACGCACTCCAATAACTGAGCCCTATTAACAACATTTGAATACAAACACAGTTTATGAGAGATAAGATATTGACGTATCTCGGGTTTCAAACCTCTTAGAAATATTCACGTCATTCTCTCCTCATTATCAACCAAATGGGACGTAAACCGGGACAACTCAGCAAACTTAGCTTCGTTCAAGAATTAAATTTTAAAAACTTATAAGTTAATTTATCCTGAACTCAAAAACGTCTAAATTGTTAACATGATACTGCTTTGTGGAGTAAAATTCAAGAATGTTCAGAAGAATATTTCCATGAAAAGATACTGGATGAAGCGTAAATATCCAGGATATTCTACTAATTTCATGGAGTATAGAAGCCAAAACTTTAACCAACTGAGTATAATAGAATATATGAAACTGCAAATGGATCTTCGCCCGCCATACGATAATCCACGTAGGAAGATCATTTCCACAATTTAATATGGAATGGATACAAAGGATCATTCTCCATGCATGTGGTAATTCACATAGACATGTTATTCCAACAGAATAATAAAGAATGGAATAACAGAAGAATTCACCATGCATCGATAGACCGCATGTATAGGTTATTCCCAGCAATGTAATAATAAAGAGTGGAACCAGTCATGCAAAATCCGCATATGCATGTGATATTCCAATGTAATAATAAAGAATCAATAACAACAAAATTTACTGTGCATGCGATAGATCGCATGCATGGAGTTATTCCAATGTAATAATTAATAATGGAACCAGTCATGCGTATATGCATGATGTGATATTCCAATGTAATAATAAAGAATGGAATAATGTAACAATTTCACCATGTATGCGATATCAGACATACGTATTTATTCCAATAGAATAATAAATAGTGGAACCAGTCATCGTAATACACGAGATAGGATATTCTAATGTAATAATAAAGAATGGAATAACAAGAATTTCACCATGTATGCGGTATTGTATGAGACAAAAGTTATTCCAACATAATAATAAGGAATGGAATATAAATAGCTCTCTTCATGAAAATGAAAGAAATAATACCCTTACCTTAGAATAAAGCTAGATACTGGAATAGAGAGGTAACAGACTTCTCTTATTCTTTCTCTCTATAATTTCTCTTTATAATAATTGCTCTATAGCTTTAATGAATTGGTGAGAAATGAAGGAAGAATGAGCTTCTATTTATAGAAAAATATAGTTTCGATAATTGCACGCTTGGGGGCTCAAATATTACAAAGACAATACCTCCAACTTTTCTTTCATTTTTAATTTAGTCCCGCAAGTATTATCAAACTTGCACCACCTCCCTAATAGTAAATAATGTGAATCAATAGTTCAATCATGTGATTCAATAGTTATAATCATGTGAATATACGAATAACAGTATAATACCTCCATCTTTAACTTAGTCATGCAAGTATTATCAATCTTTCACCAACTCCCATAATAGTACATGAATATGAATCAATAGTACACACATGTGAACAAATAGTTATAATCATGTGAATTAATAGCAATTAATTCCTCATTTATCCGATTAATTACCCGATAACTTCCAGACATCAATTATTATCGAAATAAATGTCGATTTTTACTAACACTAATAATTCCAACATAATGGAACTATCAATTTCATCTTTAATCAACACGAACTTATTCATCATTAATATTATAACTCACAATATTTAACAACCGTGTCGCTTCTGTGAAAGAGGGGCTTTTCGATAAGGATTTCTCCTTATCATGCCCAAATTAGATGACCAAACCTCTCCTCGATGTAACTTCTAAACATTGTAAATATTGCAATTTAATAATATGAATAACTTTGTCATCTTAATTATTGATTTAATAATATATCATATTATACAGATGATATTGTGACAATAATCGAATCAATAATATGAGAGATATGTCATAAAGAATTATCGTAGCAATAATTGAGTATAACTAAGTGACTTCTCACGTAAGCATCAATAACCAATACCGCAGCGATACTATGCAACCACGCATATTACATCGCATTTTTACTCTTTGGGTAGTTCAACAGTTTTAATGGTAACACTTTAGCCGTTATTTTTATAAAAGATAATTTTGTCATTTTCTTACTACGATAATACTTCTGTTGTGGGGTCCACCAATGATTGTTCCATCGTAGGGATATTCCCCGACAAAAAGAATATTTCCTGACCAATCGAATATTATATAACAACTTTCATACTTTGCAAAATTTATAAATATTACCCACAACTATAACATTATATCACATCCACACCATAATATTCAAAAAAAATATTTTAAGAAATTTAAATCTTTATTCATAAAATTTGGGGTCTCACACGTGTCCTGGTCCATACAGAGGGTATGAACAGAGACATCCCAGATGATGATTGTCCAGATATTATGGTCATCATTAAAGAGAAGGAGGACGATAACAACCCCTTCATCACAGCTGTCCACAAGAACTTCACTCTTGGCAATTGGAGCAACACTCCTTGCATTTTCTGAAAAGGGTAAAAAGGGCAGAAACTCCCTCTGCCCTGTAGATAACCATAACTGCTTACTTTTATTGTACAATATTAGTAGTTATTTTTGTCATTACATGCTAACACTTTGTGTGATTGAACAGTTCCATATATTAAGTGAAAGCATTTTGTTTCGGGACTCTAAAGTTAGATGTACCTAAACTTGCTGATGAGGTGCCGATTCTTCACAAGGACTGTAACTTTGATGTAAAGTTGGACTCAGATCTGATAGGGATTTAACAAGAGGACTATTAGATACCTCAGGAGATCAAAGAACGGGTCGAAGACAAACCCAAGCCAAATCTTGATCAAACCACCTCTTTTAACTTCGGAACCTCAGAAAACACCAAAAAAAATCCATATTGGTACGGACCTTTCTCAAATCCAAAGGAATGACATGGCTACTCTATTGATCCAATTCCAGGATGTGTTTACATGGTCTCATGAAGACATGGTCTGTTTGTCAACTGACATCGTCATCCATCGCCTCCCTATCAAAGAGGGATTCAAACCAATTAGGCAGAAACTCAGGCGATTAAAACCTGAGTGGAGTTTAAAGGTTAAAGAAGAAATTGTGAAACAATTTTAAGCCGGCATCATCATGGTATCAACATACCCTGAATGGTATCAACATCATTATGGTTGAATGATGATTATGTAGCTTTGAATTTTAGTTTAATAATCCATCTTTCAGTTTATCTATAGTGATTTGTGTTTTAATCTATGAATTGCTCGATCACCAATTCTATGTGGATTTGTATGGATTCGAGAGATGATGTATGAATTTAGACCTAGTCATTATATCATGTGTTCTTAAATTCTATGATTGAATGGGATCTTGATTAATGGTAGGATAGAGATATGTCTAGCATCGCATGTAATAGATATAATCATTGAATTTAATAGTTTAATAAAATTTGGATTAATATAAAGCTGGTAATTGTTAGGATTAATGTCTTACTAATTCTTTGTGGGAACGATAATTGACTTATCATTATATTACTTGTTGACCACGTGCACTTGTATGTAAGCGTAATTAGATTTTACACCAACAAGTTTTTGGTCGTCGGGGCGGGGGTACGGGAAAAGCAAGAAGTCTGTTCTAACTACAATACTACAGAAACGTGAAGGATAGTGGTTGGCATGGTGTGGAACTCCAGGGGGCGTCGAATTATGGTCAAAATACATGTCTTAGGCTGGTTATTAACAAGAAAAACAATAAGGGAGAAAATAATGAAGAATCAATTAGCAAATTTGAAGACTATTTTTGAGCAAAAGCATTGGAGGAAGGATTTGAAGGTGAAATTCACGATTATTGCAGATTGAAGCAAAGGAGAATGGTGGTTCTGGATTCATTCTTTTTCTTTAATTCAATATTTGTAATTGGGATGATGATTACTTTGACGAATTTAATTTTTATTTCAATTATGATTAACTAATTTACTTGTTAGACTTATGACAGATCTTATGGTTGAACGATGATTATGTAGCTTTGAATTTCAGTTTAAAATTCTATCTTTCAGTTTATCTGTAGTGATTTGTGCTTTAATCTATGAATTGCTTGATCACCAATTCTATGTTGATATTTATGGATTCGAGATATTATGTATGAATTTAGACCTAGTCATTATACATGTGTTCTTGAATTCTACGATTGAATGGAAACTTGATTAATGGTAGGATAGAGATATGCCTAGCATCGCATGTAATCGGATAGAGAACTTGAATTTAAACCTTGTTTGATTGTAATTAACATAGAGATATAGTGAATTAGTTGATTAAGGTGTTTAGCTTAATTCTATCTAATTATGGATTTAAGTTGATATGGTATTAGTGCATCGAGAGATAGCTAGTTCTACTTGAGTGTTCTTGATTAATAAACTGGGATAATGAATTAAACTGAAATAAGGTGTAATAATCAGAGTGATACTTAAAGTAAAGTTATAAGCCTAATTCTCCAATATTTGTTTGAAATTACAGTTTTTAAGTTTGTTGATTGCTTGGTAGTTTTAATATTTTTTTTTGTTTTAATAGATATAATCATTGAATTTGATAGTTTAATAAATTTTGGATTAATATAAAGCTGGTAATTGTTAGGATTAATATCTTACTAATTCTTTGTGGGAACGATACTTGAATTATCATTATATTACTTATTGACCACGTGCACTTGCATGTGAACGTAATTAGATTTTACACCAAGTTTTTGTTAAACATTGAACATTGAAAGTTGAATTTACTAGAAAGCATGACTCGACTGACTACCTAATAAATCAAACTAAATTTATACTTGAAATTATAAATTAAAAACATGTACTAAAAGTAAGAATAAAATTGGGTTGCCTCCCAATTAGCGCTTGATTTTAAGTCTTTCAGCCAGACTACTCCCTGTGTTATCTTAGATCGGTTGGGCTATCCGCGACATGCTTTTTGTTTATAGCACATAACCAACATCATTGTATTTCATGCTTGTTCACTTGCATATTTGGGAATGAAGTTGACTTACTATCCTCAATTAGTTCTTAAGACCACCAACTTCTCTACAAACCCCAAATTTGACATGTGTAGATTCCTCGAGCAACTCACACACTTCCTTGTCAGTCGGGATTGGGCTTTCCTTGAACACTTTTACCTTCACTACCTGATCGAACACTTTCATAATTAGTTCTCCATTTGGCACGTCAATCAGTGTTCATCCAGTCGCGAGGAGTGGTCGTCCCAAGATGATAAGTATATTTTTATCTTCTTCAAAATATAGTACCGCAAAATCAACTGGAAAGATCAATGAGTCAACCTTCACTAATACGTCTTCAAATATTCCTAGTAGGTATGTTAATGATCTATCTGCAAGCTGTAGACTAATATTGGTTGGTTTTGCTTCCTTTAACCCCCAGCTTTCGGTAAATGGATAGTGGCATAAGATTTATACTCGCTCCTAGATCGCATAGAGCTCTCCCCACATCTTGATTGGCAATTGCACATAGAATTGTGAAGCTTCCCAGATCTTTCAATTTAGGAGGAAACTTTTTCTGCAGTATTGCATGCAATCTTCAGTCAACGCCACTGTTTTGAAGTCCTGGAGCTTGCGTTTCTTAGAAAGTATTTCATTCATGAACTTAACGTAACGTGGCATCTGCTCAAGTGCTTCGGTAAATGGAATATTGATGTGTAATTGTGTGAATATATCCATAAACCTTGAAAATTGGTTCTTTATCTTTTGACTTTCTAGCCTTTGAGGAAAGGGTAAAGGTGGTGTAACTTTTTTCTGTTTATCTTCCTTTAGCTTTTCCACCACTTTCTCCTTAGATTTCCTGTCTAATTCATTCCCTTCATTCACATAATCATCTTCTGTACTGGCTTTCCCATCCAAGTTAGAACTCAATTCCTTACCGCTCCTAAGTGTAATAGCATTACAATGCTCTTGATTTCCCCTTCGATTCTTTTCTGTATCGCTCGGCAATGTTCCTTGAGGCCTATTATTCAGTGTAAAAGCCAGATGTCCCATCTGATTTTCTAAATTTGTGATGGCTACTACTTATGATTTCATGACCGCCTCATTGCTCGTTATATATTTCGACAACAACTCTTCTAAATCTATCTTTTTCTCTTGATGCTGAGCTGATTATTGATGCTGATTCAGAAATCCTGGGGGATAAGATGGTCGTGGAGCTTGCTGATTCTAGTTGTTACTCCATGAAAAATTAGGGTGATTCCCATTCCTCGGATTGTATGCATTCTGATACATATTTTATGGAATCTTGTTGTCGCTACCCATAAATTGTATCGAAACAGGGTTAATAGCACATTGTTTCGTAGGATGTTCCCCCGCACACAATTCACATATAAATGCAATCTGTTGAGTTTGTGCACCTGACAAAGCATCCACCTTCTTTGATAGCGCTAAAATTTGTGCTACTAACGCCGTCACTCCATCTACCTCTAAAACCCCAGCCACCTTTGGTTGTGTCATTCTTGCCGTGAGCCACTGGTAGTTGTTAGCCGCCATTATCTCTATTAACTCATATTCTTCCTCGTAAATCTTGGCCATAAATGCTCCACCCGAAGCTGCTTCTATACTCGTCCTGAGATTCCTACTCAACCCATTGTAAAATATTTTCAATCATGACCATTTAGCCACCTTAGTGATACTCAATCAGTAACTTCACCCACCTTGGGAGTCGTAAAATCCCTCAACACTTTCTGGTCTTCGACAACCATTACTTCTTCTTTTTTATAATTCTCAAAGTTTTCCTCGTGTCTTTAATCCACTTACTTAGCCTTTGAAACCGTTTCTCGATATCGTCCTCAAAAGGAAGCAAGTCTGGGTTTTTAGACCAAGTTTGCATAAACCAACTTTAAGAACCTGAAATAGGAAGGAACAAAACAAAAGAAAAAAATGTTTAAGTAAAACTGGACTAATTAAACTAATATTGCAAAATATTAAAATCTATACTAGTTCCCCGGCAACGGTACCAAAAACTTGTTGGTCGAAATCTAATTACGCTCACACGTAAGTGCACGTGGTCAACAAGTAATATAATGATAAGTCAAGTATCGTTCGCACAAAGAATTAGTAAGATATTAATCCTAACAATTACCAGCTTTATATTAATCCAAATTTTATTAAACTATCAAATTCAATGATTATATCTATTAAAACAAAAAAAAAATATTAAAACTACCAAGCAATCAACAAACTTAAAACTGTAATTTCAAACAAATATTGGAGAATTAGGCTTATAACTTTACTTTAAGTATCACTCTGATTATTACACCTTATTTTAGTTCAATTCACTATCCCAGTTTATTAATAAAGAACACTCAAGTAGAACTAGCCATCTCTCGATGCATTAATACCATATTAACTTAAATCTACAATTAGATAGAATTAAGCTAAACACCTTAATCAACTAATTCACTATATTTCTATGTGAATTACAATCAAACAAGGTTTAAATTCAAGTTCTCTATCAGATTACATGCGATGCTAGGCATATCTCTATCCTACCATTATTCAAGATTCCATTAAATCACAGAATTCAAGAACACATGCTATAATGACTAGGTCTAAATTCATACACCATCTCTCGAATCCATACAAATCCACATAGAATTGGTGATCAAGCAATTCATAGATTAAAGCACAAATCACTATAGATAAACTGAAAGATAGATTATTAAACTGAAATTCAAAGCTACATAATCATCGTTCAACCATAACATCTGTCATAAGCCTAACAAGTAAATTAGTTCATCATAATTTAAATAAAAACTTTATTCATCAAAGTAATCATCATCCTACTTAAAATTATTGAATTTAAGAAAAAGAATGAATCCAGAACCACCCTTCTCCTTTGCTTCAATATGCAATTATCATGAATTTCACCTTTAAATCCTTCCTCCAATGCTTTTGGTCAAAATATATCTTCAAATTGCTAATTGATTCTTCGTTGTTTGCCTTGTTGTTTTTTATTTGTTAATAACCAGCTTATGACATGTATTCTGACCATAATTTAACGCCCCTTGGCGTTCCATACCATGTCAACCACTATCCTTCACGCTTCTGCAGTATTGAAGTTAGAACAGACTTCTTACTTTTCCTGTATCCCTGCCCCGGTGGGGGTTTTCCTTCATTAATAGCCCACCCCGGTGGGCATTGCTTCTGATCTTGACTAAGTACCCCCACCTCAGTGGGTGTTTTGCCTCTATAAAGTCCGCCCCAGCAGGGGGTGTCGACGTCGGGATTTTTATTGTCCCTCTTCTGTTCTTGTCTTTTGGTGTTCCCATATTAGGTGAGATTTGTTTGAAAAAGCAAGTTGTGAAAAGGTTTGACATTTATATGTCGACGATTTAACTGTAAGAGTCTCCAGTTGGTTTTTTAAATGGTTGTACCAACACAATCGATAAAAGGTTTGCACATTGACCTAGTAATGTGACACTGCTAAACGGGTCTGTGAAACCAAGATTCATTAGGGTCCGGGGACTTACTTATGCGGAGGGAAGGTGTTAGGCACCCCCTGATATCCATGTTACCATGGTTACCGTCACTTTTCAATTAAACTATTATATGAATGTGTGTGTTGGGGGGGGGTCAATGTGCAATTATTTGGAAGTAGTGCTATGCCTCGTTCGCATCTATATACACGGGGTTTGAATTTGTATAAAAATTCAGTTTTAAACAAGATATTGTAGTGAGGTTTTATAAAAGAGGTTTTTCAAACCCTGTGCTCAATAGTAATTGAGGCCTTTGATACTTCCATTTTTCGAGATGCGAAGCATCTTCGAGAAAATAATATATAAAGCAGTGCCGAACTCCTTATGGGCATGAAAGCCATCTAAGAAAATTCAAACACCGTGAATAATTTACAAGCTGCTTACAGCTGAAAATATCCATCACGGGAACTAAATCTCGATTCAGTAGACTGAATCTGTGATCACATAATTCCTAGGCTCACATGATGCCGCAATTTATATGAAAGCAGTAAGCAGTTAAATATATAAATGCTATAAATATATATAGAGAGACATGATCAACCACCACGAAGCACCTCCATGGGGGATCATAAATGTAAATAAAGCAATAAATACGATCAACTGCCAAAAAGTAAACTCTAGGTGGGACTAAATGTTAATAAAGCAGTAAAAATGATCAACCGCCACGAAGTAAACTCCAGGCGGGATGGAATGTAAATAAAGCAAAGAAAAGGCCAACAAAGTAAACCTGTGTAACCAAAAACTCGGGTTCGACAGAAATGTATATATATATATATATATATATATAAACTATATATATATATATCGATCCCTATATAAAATTATCATTTCATCGAATGATTTGTCGTTATATATATATATATATATATATATATATATATAAGCAAATAAATGTAGCTCCGGACGTGAGTCCATATATCAATCAAGGCATAACTCGATAAATGTTAGTCCATATATATATATATATATATATATATATAACGGACTAAAAGCCACTTGATCAAGTCCGCATACACACGCAACACGACTCTCAATGTGAAGAACGATGTGTGCAAAAGTAGAAGAAAAAGCTTTAAAAGTGTGTAAGAAGGCTTACAAGGGATCGCCAAAGAAGACTTCTATAGCTTTAAATAGATGAACACTCACCCCACCCGGTAAAAAATATGACCAAATATAAGCTCATAAGTGTTTAAAATGAGAAAGCACTCAATTAGGGGTGTACAGAGAAAATCGAAAGGGCTTCCTCTCCTGCTTTTCTCTTACAAAATGGCCACCCCAAGCCCTCTATTTATAGAGGGGAGCCAGCAGTACACACCCAGCAGCCACAAAATGCACTGTGTACTGCCCACGCCTGGGTGCTCTGGCTCATGGGTCCCATTGCTCAAAAGTACGTGCACGTATACAACGTTATGTCCGATCGAACTTTCTGAACTTCAATTCGAGCCTCTGATTGAGGTGTATAAGACCTTTTATGGAGTTCTATTATTGAGAGCTATGCCATGACATGGGATTAGAGGTTGTCAGAAGTCAGGAAGATGGGACCATGCCCTTGGTCTTTAAGCTTCAAATTTTATCCGGTGTGCTGCCTTGCGTAGTTGTAACTCCTTGGTTCTTATGGGACATTATTGTGTAGATTGTATGTTGAACTATTGTGTTAAGACGACGCAATGTGGGATCAAGGTAGCAAAATGACAATTTTGCCCCTCACCGAGGTTATCTCTGGTTTGGTGATAGCGCCATTACTCGTGGTTATCTCTCGAGATTGGGCTATCATGAGTATCGATGTCCTCAGGGTTGTCTCTAAGGTGTTTTCGACCTCCTGGGGTTATCTCCGAGTTTGGGACTGAGTGCCTCGGATTGATTTCTGAGATTGAAGCTGACTACATAGGTTGAAGCGAGCATCTCCGGGGTTATCTCCGAAACTACAACGGCACTCCTTGGGGTTATCTCCAAGGTTGACATTGTCTTTCCCGGTGTTATTTTCGGGACTGATACTGAGTATCTCAGGGTTATCTCCGAGATAAAACGGCCTTCTCCGGTGTGATTTCCAGTATTGGAACTACATGCCTCGAGGTTATCTCTCGAGGTCGAAATCGACACTTCGTGTTATTTCGGGAATGAGTCGAAGCTGCCTCCAAGGTTATCTCTCGAAAGAAAATTCTATCCTCCCCGCAATGTTAGTAATGTATATGTAAAAAATTTCGAGTGTTCATAGATGCCCCTCTTTATCATATTCATGCAGTGTAATGGTATGGATAGGATAAAGAATACTAGACACTTGAAATGCAACAAGATGACCATGATGCAATGTACAACAACATGATATGCTAATGTATGTGGTTTGTTGGATTGTTCTCCAACATGGTGGGATGATTGTCTTTCCCCTTGATTTCTACCGGGATCGACGCTATTATCGACAACCTAATGAACTATCTTGACGTGCAATCCAATGCTCTCGTGAGCTTCCAGTGATGTCGACGTTAGGGGTTATCACCAAAGTCCTTAATCCTTGATACAGACTTCATATCAAGATGAATCTCTCATGTACAAGAGACTCTCGTGGGATAGAGCTTTGTCTCGTTGAGGATGTGTATAACATATTCCATCATCGGGCCCCCCCCGATGAGGATGTTCTTCCCTAGTTTGTACCGCTGTGTCTTTCCGCCGCTCGCTGAGTTATCGCTAACAATCGCAGTTGTCAAGGTTGCTCGACCTTCATCGACATGTGCATCAATGGATGAGATCCTCATCGAGGATAATGTCAAGGTCGCTTGACCTTCGCTGACGTGTGCATCAACGGATAGATTGCATGAAAACTCACTGGGGAAAAGGTTTTAAGGCTACGACCCTAAATTGATGGTATCGGACCTTTGCGAGGTATTATCGAATGTAGTTTGCAATGGCTAAGAACATTGGTATAGTGTACCCTGTGTTTGGGCGAATTCAGATGAGTGATATGTAAAGCCACAACTTGACCTGTGAAAACCAGGATTTCAAGCTATTTCGCTTCAATCGCAGAGCAGCATTTTTATTCCCGATTCGCCTTTTCACTTTGTAAGAACTCCTTTGCAAACTCTCGAATCGATCGAGCCGGAGGGGTGGACCCCACCTAGGGGAGCCACAGGTACACCTATGGCCAACTGTAAGTGGGTATTTTAAGTCAGCCTGTTACTTTTCATAAGTCATTTTCACGTTGCACCGCGAAGGAAATCCGAGAGCTCTTCTTCGATTTGCCGAAGTTCAGCATCTTTTTGCAAATTTATCACCGCATAAGTGTTCTACACTATCCTCGGTAACGTATGCATGTCTTCTTTTCAGCTTTTATCCGCTGAAAATGACTTATGATATGAAATGCTGTCTAAACACATAGTAGTGAATATGCATGCTCATATGATGTGATAAAAATATTCAACATAGCAAATGTTAGTATTAAACCATGTCAACATAATGATGTGAAAAAATTTGACTTTTGAAATAGTCAAATTGGCACCTTTTTTCTCGCTATTTCTTATCCTATTTGAGGACAAATGAGCTAAGGTGAAAAGCAAAGTAATCCCGTAATTAGGCTACCCTTACGGATTTTTTTACTCGTGATGTATTAATGCATGTAGGATGTTTATGACTCGTAAGCGTAGTGTGCTATCGAATGGCCACCTAGTCATGCCTATGTGCATGTGGATAGTCCTATTTACAAAGGGGACTATGGAAAAAATTTTCCAAAATGTAGGCATTGGGTAGTCATGCATTTTTAACTCTACTGTAGACGTATGTTAAAATAATGCATGCATGCATGTAGTCATAAACCGCATTTTGAAAAGCTCCAGTGTTAGAATTTACCACACCTTTCGAGGTGATTTGGAGACTTGTTGTCCAGATATATATGGATCCGGATCACCGAGTAGTTCCCACAGACCACTTCAAAGTGCGGAGGAGGGCTTCAAGTGCCTCGACCCTCGCTCTGTTAGATGACAACCTTCGCTGTTTGGTGGAGGCGGTGATACGTCTTGTTTGGGTTAATGTGCCAAATATTGAGGACGATGAGGAGGATGTTCCAATTGCAGACCCTGCTTCTACTACACAAGTTCCCCGTAGGGATTTCCCAGCCATTCAGGTGTCGATCCTAGAGCTTCTGGGTGATTTGAGGAGACACCCCTCAATTTATTTGCATGCAAACGAGGTAAAAGCTAGATTTTAATCTTTCCCCCTTTTTTTCTTATTGATGAGGAGTAAAGGATTCTAATGTTGATCTGCTTTGTGATGTAGGTTCCCAGCTTTACACAACTTAGAGGGAACTAGTTCAGCATTCACTCCACATACCAGGCTCTACATCCTAATTATAGAGCGATTGTGCATGGCTGGGGCTTTGGAGCGTTCTTTTCCATCCTTCTCCATCGTTGTCCCTGGGGTTACCTTAGGGCATTGTCTCTAGAAGATCTTGGTTTCACCGCACTCTAGCTCTCCATTTGTTGGATCGTGAGGTGATGATGACACCGATGGATCGGCATTTTATCACCGAGATGGAGTTTGAGGGGATCCAAGCCATGTGACGCGATATTACCCGACTACCATTCGATCCTTGCTAGAGTTTCCACCGAGGCGCCAAAAGGCGTGACCATTCAGATGATGTCCATTGAGCGTAGATGCTATAAGCGTGCTGTTGAGTGAGCCCATACCCGATGATGTGAGAGTCAGGGATCACATTCTTCGACGATTGTTCCTGATGATCATTAGGGGTCGCTTTATAGTCGATAACTCTTCTACTATGTCATTCATTTTTGGTGAGCGCCACACTATATGTGGACCGTATCGAGAGTATGATTGGGGTTCCTACACCTTCGCCTATTTCCTCGTGGGGTATGCGATGCGTCACAGGGGCTTGACGGAGGCTTGGCTAGGATTTTACCATTTTTGCACGGGTGAGTATTTCTCTTTATAATTTCCCATGTATAAGTTAAGAGTGTCGAATGACAAAGCAGATGTTTGCCTTTGTGTTGCGCAAGCCTCAGGCCCTATGAGAGGCTCCATGTTTATGCTCCTGTGAGTGTGTTAGGCTTGAGACCTATCCACGAGGATCATGATGGCATCATTCCATATCAAGTGAGGTCCCTCAGAATGAGGGTTTCACTCATTGTCGCCATACCGGAGTTATCGACAACGATGCCATTACTGATTCCCTATTCTGGGAGCACTTGCCATCGGTTTTGAGGATGGATACCGACCGGTGTCGAGTACGTGATTTCCACCCGTAGGATTCCTATCTTTACAGATGGAGGATGGAGCTCTATTTAGGAGAGCTTGCATATTAGGAGCACCACAGAGAGATTCAGATACCGATCTTGCCTCCCCGCCAGGCGTTATCGGCCTGTTTCACAATCACCCACCCATCATTGATATCCCCTTGATGGGTGTTGATATTTTTTCACATTGTCGAGGGTCCACATACCTGTGGCTACGCTCTAAAGATTGGTGGTCCCCTCATACCATCGGAGAGCCTGCACCCACGCCACATGCGCTTTATGGGGGATATGGTTCCCGGATCCGTGATGATGATGGATTGATGGCTCGTGTTAGAGATCCTACTCACTTGACACAGATTGATAGTTTGACCGATAAGTTGGATCCAGCACACATTTCTTTATCCCACACTTGGGTAGAGATCCGGCAGAGGCGTATACATTTGATCCTTCCAACTTAGAGCCGCCCTCTCGATGACCCATATGGCTTTCACGGCAGATCCTCCATCAGATAGGCCCCGACATCCCCATCGATGGAGATCCAAAGACTCAGAGAGGAGTTACATCATCGTGGACAGATTGATGATGTAGACATCGACACCATTATCTTCTTCTAATGTATATTCTCATTATATATCTTTTGATAGGCCTCTCATTAGACACTCGGGTGGTCGTGCCCCATTCTCGCTATATCTTTTGATAGGCCTCTCTATTAGTAGTTGGGTGTCTGTGCCCCATTTCCTCATATTTTTAGTCAGATGTAGATGTATTAGATGATGATGTACTTAGAATGTATATATTATTATTCCTCACATCATATTGCCATCTATTGTTTATCATGCATGTATTATGTTATTCATATATATGTATGTCCGTAGATATTCAAAGATCGAATTCTCGGATGGTCTTATGACACTACCCCACAGATGTCTTCTTCGATAGCTTAGTCATATTGATCATACCCCACCAAGATTGGTGGCATCCCATCCGAGATCGTGGTATGATAGTATGTCACCTTCGCATAGTGGTGACTCAGAGATCGCTTATTACAAAGATACTATGACTCTCCGATGTTTCAGTGTCCCTGCAGCTTTGAGAGGGTATGCTGAGCATCGATACCGAGAGGCAGTTTTCTAGTTTGGTATCCATGAGTCGACTCCTACCTTAGAGGAGTACGCACGGATGATTGACGGCTTCCATCGGATGACCTTTACACGGATGGCTATCAACGATATGAACCATGAGCAGCTTTATGACCTCACCGGCCGAGGCGTAGAGTTGTGCAGATGAGATCACATCCGCCACGTGGTATCCCAAAGATTTTCTCGATGGATGATTTGGCTCAGAGGATAGTTATACACACGACACTGGGATTTTACCATGCCGGAGGATCATCGGCATTTGGCCAGAGTAGATGTATCGCTACTATACGTGTATTGTCATATGTATACATGCCACGGATACATGGATGAGTTGACATCAAGGCCATTATGGCAATGAGAGCTCTCGTGGAGGGTCACACCATCAGTACAATGATCAGAGCAGAGACGCCGAGATCGGCTACATATTGCAAAGACCTACCCCGCAGGGTATTCACAGTAGTAGTCTACTATGTTGTACGTGTGTGGTTCATGTCACACTTAAGACCGATTGGTACTTTCCGACTGGCACGGTATTATTTTACCCATGAGATAGCCATGTCGCACTCTTTCAAATTTCTGTGGAGTGTACAGATCCTACATCTTGGTCCATTTTTCCTGCAGGATTGAGATCCATTTGATGTATTGCCGCATGTATGTGGCTTTGTTCACCCTACAACTTTCATCACTCATGCTCCGCATGGATTATCTCCTCTAGCTGGTTTGAGGGGCATGACTACTTACCACCCACCGGCCGTGATGTGTTAGTTTGACCAGCCTGTGACTTCCATCCTTTCGAGGGGGCATTGAATCGTTGTTTGGCTTCTCTCGCCACTTGTCAATGCCAGGATGATCCGTGGTGTATGCCTGTTGGGATCAGCGTGAGCTAGCTCAATTTTTTCATTAGCCATCCGTGCCGTTCTTCAGCAGAGTATTCCACATGGATATGGATGGAGATAGAGACTACATCGATACCGCTAGTAGTATCCACATCGCAGGGGATTAATTCTAATGATGGGGAGCCCATAGAGGACATTGATATTCCCACAGAGGAGGAGCTATTCACCGGGTTGCCAAAGCAGCCTCAGCAGATTCTCCCAAAGACGAAAAGTGCTACTTCGTGATTCAAAGATTCAACATAAGATTTAGAGCAGTAGTCTTCATCCGATGACCTTTGAGAGAGATCAAGCTAGGGCCTTGATGTCGACAAATTCTTGATGGGAGAGACACCACCTATTGAGAGAGATGAGGCCAGATCAACCAGAGATGCATTGATTGTTGAGCGGATGTCGCCCCATCTCCCGGATGTGGCCATTACAAGATAGTACTTCAAAGGAGATCCCTTACTACTCGGCATCTTTGCCGATATGAGTGCATATATTGATGAGCATCATGCCACCATGCAATTGGCCTCGATCCGCTAGCTCGTGTAGATACCCTCAAGGTGAGCTTGCAACGCTACTCCCTCTTTCTTCAAGAGAGATGCTATGTTAGATCCGATAGTCCGTGATACATACCGATCTGTAGATAGACTTGTATTTTCCTCACACGTATCTAGCTTAGCCATTTTTTCATGTCATGTACAAATACATATCAGATATATCAAACAACATTATATATGGCAGGAAATATATTTTTGATTCACTTCCCTTTTAGTCACAGGCCTTGATACTTGCTTGATATTTGCCTCGCTTTTTCGTGGCTTGTGATCTTGATGTATTCTCGAACTCATCCTCGATAGTGGACATTGAGACGTCGCAGATCTTTCGAATGGATCATTGATCCGTATGTATCCCTACCCTCTCTTGGTGTCTCTTGGGACCGGTTTCGTATGTAAATGTGTGAGGAGTGTGACTTTTCCTCTCTCGAGATTCACCGCACTACGATGGTCGCCAAATACTCCTATTTAAGAGGAGCCCAAATTAGTTCCATCTCTTATGGATTGGTGTTGCTCTTCAAGGAATTAACCATAGCTTAGATGGTCGCCAACTCTCCCATTTATGGGGAGGCCAGGTAGTTCCATCCCTTTGGTCTGAAGCCGATGAAATGTGGTTGATTGAAGTTTGATCCCAGTACCATGTGACAAGTATTTGTGTTTTGGTAGGGGTTAGACCGAACCATAAATGGTCGCCACGCTCTCTATCAAGAGGAGATCAGTTCATGTAGTTCAAACTCGTGTAAGAGGTTCAACGCCGAATGGTGTAAGGTGTAAAAAGGTAGAAATGTTTTTGTTGTTTTTTTTGTTTAGAAGAAATGTGTAGAAATGTTTTGTTTTTTTTTTTTATTACTGACCGGCCATATAAAATGGTTGCCTACGCACTCCTGTGTATCGGGGAGATCAGTCGATGAGTTCACCCCATGTTCGTGACGATTTGTAACCAAAAAGTTTGATCCCATGTTCGTGACAAATCGGGGGAAAAGTTTGATCCCATGTTCAGTGACAAACTCGGTGTGTGAAAAGTTTGATCCCATGTTCAGACAAACTGTAGGGAAGGGTTCAATCTCGTGGATAACCAAAATTGTATGAGAGTATGAAATGAAAGATCCGATGATCTCAAAACCAGTCACCGGCTTGAAGAGTGTTTCCCTGATGGGGCAAATGGGTATGAAGAAAGGGTCAGGTGTAATAAGGGTTAGAAAACCCGAAATGACCGGTGATCGATCCAAAACCAGGATGTTTGCTTGATGGTAACTTCAGACATAGTACCGCTTTCACTGGTTCGAAGTTGATGAGCTATGGAAATTCGTCGCCATCCATTTCCCATAATCTGAGAGCACCTCCCGTCAATACCTCCTTGACAATAAATGGGCCTCCCCGCTTTGAGAAAATTTTCCTTTGATCGATCTTGGTTGTCAATGATCTTTTTCAAAATCAAGTCATGTTGCTTTAAACCGCCAGTAGCTAAACTTTCTTGTTAGAGATCCGACGATCCTTTGTTGGTATA
Source organism: Panax quinquefolius (assembly GCA_020205615.1). Taxonomy (NCBI): domain Eukaryota; kingdom Viridiplantae; phylum Streptophyta; class Magnoliopsida; order Apiales; family Araliaceae; genus Panax; species Panax quinquefolius. Next base: position 125,730 of record JAINUW010000668.1, on the reverse strand, counting down.
ATCGACCATGGAAGATAACATCACTTCGCTTTTCGCCTATTGTAGACAATTGGTGATATCTATCTTGTAACCATTGGTCTTCATCCAAATTGAAATCAATCAACACTCTAAGGGATTCCATTTCCACTTCTACGGGAAGCACCGCTTTCATCCCATAGGTCAACGAGTAGGGGTTACCCCAAAGGAAGTACGCATTGAAGTTTTGTAGACTAATAGTCGAGGCAAGAGGTCATCCCTTTGTGATCGGCGGACATCTTCTGCATGATCTTCTTGATGTTCTTATTAGTCGCTTCAACAACACCATTCATCTTTGACTGAGATGACGGAGTTAAGGTGTTTGATGTGGAATTTACTGCACAATTCCTCCATCATTTTGTTGTTGAGGTTCTTAGCATTGTCTAACACAATTACCTCTGGTTGTCTATACTGATAAATGACATTATTTCTGATGAAAGCAATGATGACTTCTTTGGTAACCTTGGGGAAGGAGGCTTCTTCTACCCATTTGGTGAAGTAGTCAATCATGGTGAAGATAAACCGATGCCCATTACTGGCTTTGGGCTCGATGGGCCCGATCACGTCCATTCCCCACATTGAGAAGGGCCAAGGTGAACTCATATTATGGAGTTCCCTCGAAGGGGCGTGGATAACATTCCTATGAATTTGTCATTTGTAGCATCTCTTGACGTGATCATCACAGTCAACCTTAAGCGAGAGCCAGTAATGCCCTATTTTGAGGATCTTTTTAACAAGTAGAGGGCCGCTCATGTGTGGGCCACATACTCCACCATAGATTTCATCCATGAGCCTCTGAGCTTGGTCCTTGACCAGACATCTGAGGAAACCTATTCCTGCATCTCTTTTGTAGAGTGCATCTCCGCTCAGGTAGAACTTCATAGCCATTTGATGGATTTTCCTTCTTTCAGTCAGGCTCGCCTGAGCGGGTGTAGATCCATCTCGCAAGTACTCTTTAATGTGCTGATACCAAGGGCGTTGGATGGGAGGTAGCTCATCCAATACTTCTCCAACATCATTCCCATAGGTTGGAGCCTTTTGTATGGCAAATGGGATGCTTGACATGTTTTCCTTATCATGTATGGTGATCAAGGAAGCCAAAGTTGCTAATGCATCCGCAAAATCATTCCTATTCCGAGGAATGTGGAGGAAGGAGATTTCTTCAAACTCCTAAGTCATCTGTAAAACTTGTTGATGGTAAGGTAGCAAATATAGCTCTTTGGTGTGATAGATTCATGTGGTCTGTCTGATTACCAATTCTGAATCCCCAAAGATAGTTAACCGCCTGATACCCATTGATTGGGCAAGTTTGAGTCCCATGATACAGCCTTCATACTTAACTATGTTATTGGTGCTGACAAACTACAATTTGACGGCGACGGAATACTGCTCCCCCGTACCGGATACTAGAACTTCTCCAACTCCAGAACCTTCCATGTTAACAGCTGCATCAAAATACATTTTCCATATACGACATGCATTATATCGATGGTGTTGCAGATTCATCATTACCCCTTCATCTGGGAAGTATGTTTCTAAGGGTTTGAAATCCCTCGCAAAGCGACTACCATTGATCCGCAATTCCTTGTCCTTTATTGGACTTTTAAATCCACATAAACGAGGTCAAATTATTGTAGGATCAACTGCCATCTGGACAGCCGACAATTCAATATGGGTTTACTGAACACGTACTTGAGAGGATCCACGCGGGATATAAGATGGGTTGTGTGACCATACATGTAATGATGTAACCTCATGAAAGCCCATGCTAAAGCACAACAAGTCTTCTCAATCAAAGTGTACTTGTGTTCACCGTCATTGAATCTTTTGTTTGAGTAGTAGATAGCTCGCTCTTGGCCTCTATCGCCTTTTTGTCCAAGCATGCAATTTCATGGCATTATCATTAATGGATGTGTACATGAACAGGGGAACATCATCCTCGGGTGGTACCAAAATAGAAGAGCGTTAACCACCGCTTTTGATTGTAAGGAAGGCTTTTTGACACTCATCGTTCCATTCCATGGGGCAGTTCTTCCTTAATAATTTAAAGATAGGCTCACAGGTTGCTATGAGTTGAGAAATGAACCTGCTAATGAAGTTGATTCTTCCCGAAAATCTCCGTATTTCCTTCTTTGTCTGAGAAATGGGCATTTCCTTGATGGCCTGGATTTGGGTGGGATCTAGCTCAATCCCTTTGTGAATGACTAGAAAACCTAGTAATTTGCCTAATTTAATGCCAAAGGCACACTTGGCTGGATTCAACTTCAAGTTATACTTATGCAACCTATTAAAAAGCTTTCTGAGATGGTTTAAGTGGTTTTCTTCCCTTCAAGATTTGATAATGATGTCATCCATATAGATCTCTATCTCTTTATGCATTAAATCATGGAAAAGAGCCATCATATCTCGCTGGTAGGTTGCTCCGGCATTAATGAGGCCGAATGACAATCGTCTATAGAAAAAGGTTCCCCAAGGCGTGATAAATGTAGTTTTCTCACGGTCTTCCTCAGCAACCATGATTTGATGATACCCCGCAAAGCAATCAGCAAATGAGTACATGTCATATTGAGCAGTATTGTCAATGAGAATGTGGATAAATGGCACGGGAAAGCTATCCTTAAGGCAAGCTTTATTCAAATCCCGGTAATCCATGTAAACTCGCACTATATTTGATAGCCATTCAGGATATGTGGACACCATGATGATGCCAGCTTAAAATTGTTTAACAATTTCTTTTTTAACCTTTCTTTCACAATCGCCTGAGCTTCTACTTGACTGGCTTGAATCCCTCTTTAATGAGAAGGCGATGGATGACGATGTCCGTGGACAAACCCACTATAGCTTTTTGAGACCATGCAAACACATCCTGGAATTGGGTTAATAGCGCAACCATGTCATTCCTTTAATTTGGAGTGAGGTCTGTACTCAACTGATCATCAACCTTTTTAAGGTTCCGAGATCGAATGAGGTGGTTTGATCAAGATTTGGTTTGGGTTTGTCTTCGACCCATTCCTTGATCTCCTGAGGTATCTCAATGTTCTCTTGTATTTCCATCAAGTCTAAGTCTAACTTTTCATCAAAGTTACAGTTCTTATGGAGAAAAAGCACGTCATAAGCAAGTACAGGCACATCTAAATTCAGTCCTGAAACAAAATATGTTTTCACTTAATATATGAAACTGTTCAATCATACAAAGTGTTAGCATGTACTAATAAAATAATCGCTAATACTGTACAGAAAAGTAAGCAGTTAAAGTTATCTATAGGGCAGAGGTGTTTCTGCCCTTTTTACTGTGACGCCCCCAAATTCAAGTACTTAAAACCTGAACTCGGTGCTTCATAATACCATTTCTATGAGCGGAATAATACTAATAATAATACCAGACTTAATTTACATATCAGAGTCTAATCCCAAGTACGCAACCTTTAAACATTCATTATAATACATGATAGATAATATATATCATCCTTATCTTAATCAAGTCAAACTATTACATAAAATAGCATAACATTCATTCTACAACCTTTCCTTTTTCCCTTGTTCTTAGGAGAGCCTTCAGCTTGTTCACACTTAGCTAAAAACATTTAAATTAAGCAATAATGAGCATTTGAGTGCCCAGCAAGTAATAACAATGATAAATATTAGCTGAAAGGATTAAATGTTTTCTTTGAATAACACTTCTACAACGAACCAACAGTTGTGAAGTAAGCTGAAACAATAATAACAACATATCAATTTATGAAACTACGTCTCGACTATAATCAAGATTATTTGACGATCACTTTAACATTGTTTTCTATTTTCAAAAGGTTAAATGTAACTTCATCTCAGTAAACCGTCAAAACTTACAGTACCTGGGGTGATCAAATGTTATGCCTGTATTGATCAATACTACATACAAGAACAATATTATCGCTCATCCGATCCGCCTTTGGTGCACAAAAGTTTTCCCATGTACGGGATGTTCATATTTAGTCGGGAATCCAAACCAAAATAATTTGGTTGGATAAAATAAAGTTATATCTTTTTAATAATATTTCAGACACTTTCACCGAATTTTCTCGCACTCCTATTCCTAATATCAGTCAGGAGGGTAGATTCATTGTCTTTTGGAGATAACCCTGCGAAAGACAACTTACATCCATCGAAAGGACATTTCCATGATACTATCGAAAGTTCGCCCAACCCGAACACAAACCGAACATCATCTCAACCCTAACACACACCGGAGTGTCATTTCCAATCTTGAGATAACCCCGAGATATGCAGATCAAAAGACCTAAGAACAACACCGAGAGATATATTCTCTTCTCTGATAACACACGCGACGCTCAATTCCCAAATCCCGAGACAACATCGAGTAGCAACCCCATCCTCGGTGATAGCCCCAAGGATGCCATTGCGCTCCGGCGATAACCCCGTAAATGCTTGTTTCAAACATATGCAATCAACCTTCAATCCAGATGACAAAGAGGCATACAAACAAGCAGCCCAATCTCGATGTAACCTCGAGCAACGCTCTGCTTCTTCGCTTAAACCGGCGATAACCCCTTGAGAGGAGTCACAACGCCATCTTACCACGCCAACAAGATGATATCACAAAGATACCAACAAGTAGTCCAATCTCACCAGAACCTCCGAGCAACGCCTACTTTCAACTCAAACCGGTGATAACCCCTATGAGGAGTCAAACGTCATCTTGTTCCTTCAAAACAATGGCACGCCGCTCTCAACACTTCATACATACATACATACAACAATGTCCCACAAGAGCCGAGGATCGACAATCCCGAGTGACTATTACGTGTGGCGTGATTTTTGATAGAATTTGAAGCTTGAAGACCATGGGCATGTAATTCTCTTCCCGACTTCGTGACAACCTCTAATCCATGTCATTACGTAACTCTCGACACAAGCGATCCAAAAAGTACGATATACTTCGCTTTGATGCTCTGATTGAAGTTCTGCAAGTTCGAGCGACATTACAAAGGCACGAATCGCATGTACTACGAGACGACGGACCATGAGGCTCGAATCCACCACGACACCACAGTAGTACAATCATGGCCGTCAGAGTGTACTCGCTACCATCCATCCTATATATATAGGGCTTTGGGGTCACCATTTGAAGAGAGAGAGAGAAGGAAAAGGCGAGGAAGCCCATCCATTTTACTCGTGATACACATCTTTTCGAGTGTTTCCTCTTCTTTAAACACTAGTTAGCTCACATATAGCTACTTTTTATCCCATGAGCCGAGTGTTTATCCATTTAAAGTCTAAGAAGTCTACTTTGGTAGCCCAACGTAAGCCTTTCTTATATTCTATAAAGCCTCTTTCTCATATATCACACACCGTTGTACACGCTGATAGTCGTGTGAGTGTGTTTTCCTTTATTTCTATCCGTGGTTTTCATTTTTGTCTCAGATATATATATATATAATATATGTATATATTTCAGATATATGGACTAACATTATCGAAGTTATGCCTCGATTGAGCCTGCATTTTGGCCTCGAGCATTTATTTGCTTTTATATATATATATATATATATATATATATATATATATATATATACTTATATATATAAATCGTGGTCGATCATTCGATGAGCCCGGATTTTATCATCCTGAGCTTTTTAATTGCTATATATATATATATATATATATATATATATATATATATATGTCATTTATATATCCGATGAGCCCGGATTTTATATCCGTGTGTGCTTATTCGCTTTTATATATATATATATATATATATATTGTCATTTTATATATCCGATGAGCCCGATTTACATCCGTATGCTATATCGCTTTTATATATATATTTATATATATATATATATATATATATATTTACATTCTTGTCAGCCCGGAGTTTACTCCGTGGCTTTTTATATATTTTTTTACATTTCTTCCTCGCCTCGAGTTTACTTTCGTAGTGGCGCTTTTTACGCTTTTATTTACATTATTTATTTTTTACTTGCTTATGGCTGAGTTTATATATATATATATATATATATTTATCGCTTTTATATTTACATTTTTACATTTTCGATCCCCATGGAGTTGCTTTGTGGTGGTTGATCATGTATATATATATATATATATATATATATATATATATATATATCGCTTATATATATATATATATAATCGCTACTACTTTCCATACAAATTGCAGATTATGTGAGCCTAGGAATCATGTGATCACAGTGTTCAAATTTCATCAACCTAGATTCGGCTTCCCATGATGGACATTTTTAGTCGTAAGCAGCTTTGTACATTATTTTACAAAGGTCTCGAGTTTCTCGATGGTCATTATGCCTATAAGGAGTTCTAAGATCATCAGATATTATTTTCTAGGATGCTTCAGATCTCAAAATAAAAGCAAAACAAGTTTAACATTTAATAAAATGGAAGTATGAAAAGGTCTCAATTCCTATTGAGCATGTGGTTTGAAAAACCTCTTTACAAAACTTCATTGCTATATTTGTTAAAACCGAATTTTCCTATAAAATTCAAACCTTGTATATATAAAAGTAACGAGGCCTCGCACTACTTTCAAATAATTGCACATCGATCCACACACACACACACACACATCATATAACAATTTCTTTGAAGAGTGGCGGTCACCGTAGTAACACGAATGTCTGGGTGCCTAACACCTTCCTCCCGCATAATCAAGCCCCAAACCCTTAATGAATCTCTTGCTTCACAAACACCCGCTTAGCAGTGTCAAATCATCGGGTCAATGTGCTAACCTTTTCTATCATATTGGTGCAACCAAATTAAATACACCAACCGGCGACTTTAAAGTCAATCGTCGACATTATACATGTCGGACCTTTTCACTTGTTTTTTCAAACAAATCTCACATTAACATGAGAACACCAAAGAACAAGTAACGGTGGACACTAAAAATCCCGACGCCGACAGTGGCGACTCACCGGGACTCCAAAGAAGAGGGCTTAAGCCGCTATTACAAGCTTTTCAAAATTGTTATATGCTTGTGTGTGATTGTTGCATTTACATTTCGATGAATGTGTACGAATGCATCTTACTTATCGCACCGCTAAATATCTATCTCAGGATATTAGTGCTTCATACATGTCATCATTTTGCATAAACGGTGAGACACGCTGTATGTGAATGTATGTTGTGTGGTCCTCCACCAGAGGCTATCCTGCTTGTTTTGATTATCGACCCGTGGGAAGAATAATTCCCCGGGGCTCAGGAAAGGCACCACTCAGATTCGCTCCAGTTGAAAGACCGGATTAACTTCCCGTCGAGTAGATTGCAATGATCTGGGAACCTTCATGTCGAAAAGCTGTGAGAGTAACCCTAAGATAGGTCAGCCTCTGATAAACCAAACGCGGAGGAAAGTCTCTTCATGCTTTCCATTTTCAATTACCTGTAAAAGCATTTACTTGTAATTTTATTCCATGTTCATCCATATGTAATGGAAAATATGAAGAATATCTCATGCATGACATGTTATCAATTAACAAACCGGCTTTTGCAGACAAATTCCTAAAACGGACATGTTATGATAACATTTACATTACCCTAAGACTAAACTACGTAAGTCTTTTGTAGGGAAGCAATCGGGCTCAAGTACTCCGCTTCAAAATCCAAAAAGGCCACAAGCCTACAACCAATCATGTCTTCTTCCCAATACCTAACTCGCTTCCCGAGAAGAATTTGACGATTGAGTAAACAAATCACGACTTGGTTGTTTTATCGAAAGAATTACACCACCTACTCAGGTAATACGAAGATACCTACACATACGTAGCCCTTTACACAAGGAGTTCAAGGTCCGAAAAACAATTCCGTAACATCACTGATACAACCAACAAAGACCCTCAAGGCACCCATCTCCAAAGAGATCCGCATAACTCTGTGACATCGTGAAGAAAGTCCTTCAAATGGAGGAAACCATTCGTGTTCTCAAAGGATTGAACTCATGGCAAGTGTTTCATATACGCACCTTTGCATATTCCCCGTGTTCATTATCCGGAGAAATTTAAGACCCCGATTTTGAGAAATACGACGATTAGGGGATCCTTATACACATTTAAAAGTGTTCATTGAGAACTTGATCTTATGCCGAGAATGAAAAGCTCTGAATGCAAATATTTCAAAAAAGTCCGACCGAGAGAAGCCCGCTCATGGTATACCGATTAGACAACTCTAAGATCCATAGTCAAGAGCCGCCCACGCCTTCCTCACTCAATATAGCTTTTCAATCTCGGATGGCTCCTAATTCACTAAATTACCAAGGTCAAGAAACAAATTAATGAGTCATTCAGAGAGTATGCTCAAAGGTGGAGGCGCTTTGTCGCTCAAGTTATTCCTTCCATGACGTAATCAAAATGGTCACGACTTTCATAGATATACAGAAGCTCTTTCTATGAAAGAGTTCTAGCCGGTATTGGCAAACCATTTTCTCTAAATGATCAAACACTACGAGATGGGCTGAAATGGGATCAAGTCCCAGAAAATTCAAGACCTAGCCGCCTTAAAGTCAAGTCGAAAGCACATCCAAATCGGATCTTATGGAAACAACTCGAGAGGGTCCATAAAAAGAAAGAGGAGGATGTTTCCTCGATACTACAAGGACAAAAAGGCAATCCAAGCATGCCTATGCAGAGGAGAAAAACTACTCCCTTTTCCAAAGACAATCTTCAAACCCTCCATTACCTAAAAGTGGAGAAGTGAAGCGACCTCGAACGCTCACACCCTTGGGGGACTCGCCGAGAATATTCTTGCTTTCCTAATCGATCGCCGTAAGAAAATTACACATCTTCTTCCACCACCAACCCTAATGGGAGGGGTTTTAATGCTACTCTAAAGTGTGTTTACTATGCCGGGCACCCGGACACGATACTCAAGATTGTTGGGCCTTGAAGCATAAGATTCAAGATCTAATAGACAATGGTGAGATCGTGGTCACTAAACCCGATCAACCTCACGCAAGACAACCCTCTTCCTCAACACAAAGAAGAAGAGGTCAACATGATCATTGAGCACCGGACATGGTTCCAATTCTACTAATGAATCATCCCAACCCATCAAAGACTAAGTGTTGATAAATGGGATTATGTAAAGTTCCAGCTTACTATGGAACGAAAGATGAAAGCTCTTTGCAAACAAATCGAGCAATCGCGTAATCGGTGACCCACCATCATCAAGTCACACGCCAATTAATCAGCAGAGCATGCCTATCTCCTTCCATTTGTTATGAATGCTTCATCAACACCTTCGTAAAGCGAAGCTATGGAGGATAAGGTCAGCAGCGAGTAAGTGCTAAAGCCCATCGGATTTCGCCAATAAAAGGAATTCACCTATTTGGGCCAATCTATGGAGGAGATACTTCAAATGTTGATCAACGAAGGAAGAATCACATTCCTTCTACCTCCAATCAATCCCCGCCAGTATGTGTTCAATCCTCGAAAAATGTGTCAATATCATTCACATTCTCGCCATCACAAAGACAAAAGAATGTCAGGGCACTCCGCCATCTCATTCGTAATCTTATCGATAGCGCAGTCCCTCAAAAAGCGATGATTACACTGCATAACTCAAGGGTGGGAATGCATGCCCTACCCAATGGAAGGGATCAAGAGTGCTTATATCCGGTGGATGATGAGATCACAAAGTATTTCCCATACAACCAATTCATCTCAAAGGAGCCGATAATCCTTTGAAAGTGGCCGCACTGAGCCAATTCCTTTACTCTTGCAGACTACAACATCCTCGTTGTCACCACACAAAGTTCCATGGAATTACGGAGAAGTCAAGGATCCACGCCTCATACTATCGCTATAAAGTGTCGAAAGAAAAATCCACCGTACCTTCCTCAACGGGTTATCAAGCCTACTTGCATGGCTAAAGGGAAGTTGCCCATGGAGAAGATTGAAAAATTCCTCCGCATTACGGGCCACAATGAAGCCAAAGTGGTTTTAAGCTTATGAGAAGCTCCACACCGCATTTCACCGACCCTGTTTTTCTTCCGAGGAGCATCGGAAGGTCTTCATGCTAAAGGTTTTGGAAGAAGCCTACTTGCCAAAATCAAGTGAATGTGGAAAAATTTCAACATTTGGTTGATCACATTTTCAACAACAATGTGATATCCTTCACGATGACGACATACCTCCCGGCGGGACCGGCCATCGCAAAACCACCGCACATCGCAGTTGTTTGTCTTCCCGTATATGCTAGCCGGAGTATTGATAGATGGAGGTTCATCTCTAAATATCCGTCCCTTATGCCACCTTGGTGAAGATGAATATCAATCTCAAGCGAATCCAAAGTAGCCATACGATCATCCGAGCTTTTGATGGATCTCACAAAATTCCGCTGGAAAGATTGAATCGCCAATCGAGATTGGTCCTAATACATTCAACGATCCTTCCACGCCCTCAAGATAGATTCAGATACAACCTCGCTATCGGGGAGACCATGGATACACACGGGTCGAGCTGTTCCTCCACCTTACATCAACAACTCAAATACATCATCAACAATAGCCTAGTCACCATCAATGCCGAGCCGAATGTCCTAGACCAGAACTCTACCAATTATCGCCTTCAATTCGTGTTGAGCCAACCGCCTTCATACTCGAAGTGAGTAACACGCAATACCATTCTATTGAGCGCCACTTCCCATACTCCAAGATTTCCGACGAGGTTATGTCACCACTCAAGAAATGATGTTATCAAGTTATCAACCCGACAAGGGCTCGTAAGGATCAACAGGTATTAAGCACCCTATCCAAATGTCCAAATCAAATTGGGACAAATGACTAGGCTATTCTACTAATTCCACTCACAGAATCCTCATAAGCATAAGTAAAGTTCCTCAAACTTCCACCAAGACGACGATTTTCTACACCTTTACCTCATGAGTTAATGCAATCTCCAAAGAAAGGTTCCAACCCATGTTATAGCTATGTTGCTTCCAAACCATTTCAATCAAAGCTAAAGAGGTGCCGATTCCCGATCCCGAGGTGGAAGAAAAGGAACGAAAACGTAAACACGACCTTGCCTTGATGATGGCAGTATTCGCATCATTGTTCATGATGAACATACAAACATACACCCCATTTACGATGATTGCCCGGATGTCATGGTTATCATTCGGAAAAGGAGGACAATCGATGATCCTTCTATCACCGCAGTCCATCAGACTTTTCCTCGATAATTGGAGCAAAGACTCCACGCATCGGTCGACGAGGGTAAAATGGGCGTAAAATCCTCCGCCTCTGTAGATAACTTTAATTGCTTGCTTTCCTTTACAAAGACTAGCAGCTTATTTTATCACGTACATGCTAACACTTTTGTATGATCGAATAACTGCATATATTAAGTGAAAGCATCTTTTGTTTCAGACTCAATTTAGATGTGCCTCAGTATTTGCCGATGAGGTGCCTTCTCTCCACAAGGGTCAGAATTTTGATGCAAAGTTGACTCGCACTTGATGGACATCCAAGAGGACATTGAGACACCTCAAGAGATTAAGGAATGGGTCACCGACAAACCCAAACCCAATCTTGATCAAACCACTCCTTTCAATCTCTAAACCTTAGACAACCCTAAGCTTATCCAGATTGGTTTAGACCTTACCACAAATCAACTGGAATGACATGGTCAGACCGTTAACCCAATTCCAGTGATGTGTTTGCATGGTCTCATGAAGACATGGTGGGATTGTCCACCGACATTGTTCTTCATCGCCTTCCCATTAAAGAAGGATTCAAGCCAAGCTAGTAAAAAGCTCAAAGCGATCAAACCCCGAGGGAGTTTAAAAAGTCAAAGAAGAAATTGTGAAACAATTTCAAGTCGGGCATCATCATCATGGTGTCTACATATCCAGTGTGGATATCCAACATTGTTCCCGCGCTCAAACCAGAGGAAAGGTGCGAGTTTGCGGGATTATCGGGATTTGAACAAAGCTTGCCTTTAAAGATAGCTTTCCGCGCTATTTATCCACATTCTCATCGATAATACATCGCTTCAATACTTGCATGTACTCCTTTGTCGATTGCTTTCATGGGTACCATCAAATTATGGTCACTTGAGGAAGATCGTGAGAAAACCGCTTTCATCACGCCTGGGGAACCTTTTGCTACAGACGGTTGTCATTCGCCCTCATCAACGCCGGGCAACCTACCAAATGAGCTATGATGGCTCTTTTTCCACGATTTAATGCACAAGGAGATAGAGATCTATGTGGATGACATCATTGTCAAATCCCTAAGGAGGATGACCATTTAGACCATCTCAAAAAGTCGTTCAACAGTCATGTAAGTACAACTTGAAGTTGAATCCCGCCAAGTGCGCCTTTGGTGTTAAGTCAGGCAAGTTGCTAGGCTTCCTAGTCAGCCACAAAGGGATTGAACTGGATCCTACCAAAATCCAGGCCATCAAGGAAATGCCCATTCCTCAGATAGAGAAGGAAATACAGGGATTTTTGGGAAGGATCAACTTCATTAGCCGATTCATTTCTCAACTCACAGCAACCTGTGAGCCAATCTTCAAATTGTTAAGGAAGAACTCCTCCATGAAATGGAACGATGAGTGTCGTAAAGCCTTCCTCACAATCAAGGAGCAACTCGATCAACGCCTCCTATTTTGGTACCTCCTGTGGATGATGTTCCCTCTGCTCATGTACTTGTCCATAAATGACAATGCTATGGGTCAGAGTGTCAGGCAAAAAGACAATAGAGGCCAAGAACGAGCTATCTATTACCTCAAAGAAAAGATTCAAAGATCGCTGAACACAAGTACACTCGATCGAGAAGACTTGTTGTGCTTTTAGCATGGGCTTCCATGAGATTACAAAGATTATCTCCATGGTCACACAACCCATCTCATATCCCGCTGTGGATCCTCTCAAGTATGTGTTCAAAGAAACCCATATCGAATTGTCGATCGTCCAGATGGCAATTGATCCTACAAAGAATTGACATCGCCTACGTGACTCAAAAAGTCTGGCAAAGGTCAAGGAATTGTGGATCAATCGCCGCCAGACCGCAGGGATTACAAACCCTTAGAAACATACTTTCCCGACGATGAAGGAGTAATGACAATTCAGCTATCACATCAAGACGATATATGCCGCTCGTGGAAAATGTATTTTGATGGAGTCATTAACACGTAAGGCTCGAGCCGAGCAGCTTTAATATCCGCAGACGGGAGCAGATCCCGTCATGCCAAATTGCGCTTTGTCAACACCAACAACACAAATTGAGTATGAAGGTCAGATCATGGGACTCAAACTTGCCCGCTCAACGGGTATCGTGCGTTAACTCGCTTTGGAGATTCCGAATTGGTAATCAAGCAATCCACGTGAATCTATCAAACCAAAGAATTACATTTACCGCCTTACCATCTCAAGAAGTTCTACAGATGGCTTTGAGTTCAAGAAATCTCCTTTCTACACATTCCTCGTAATAGAATGACTTTGCGATGCATTAGCAACGCTGGCCTCCTCGGTTTATATACCCGACAAGGAAAAACATGCCAAGCATCACGATTGCATGCGCAAAAGCCCCAACCTATGGGAATTACATTGAGAAGTATCGGATGAGTCACTTCCCCATCCACAACCCTGGTATCAACATATCAAGGAGTATCTACGAGATGGATCTACACCACCGAGGCGAGCCTAACCGAGAAGAGGCGATTCATCGACTTGCTATGAAATTTTACCCGAGCGAGATGCACTCTACAAAAGAGATGCAGGATTAGGTCTCCTCGATGTCCGGACAAAGACCAAGCTCAAATGACTCATGGATGAGATCCATGGTGGAGTATGCGCCCCTCACACGAGCGGACCCCTACTTGTCAAGAAAATTCTCGTAACGGACATTATCGGGCTTACACTCAAAGTCGACCGCGATGATCACGCCAAGAGGTGCTATCAATGTCGATCCATGGAATGCTATCCACGCCTCCAAGGAACTCCACAATATGAGTTCGCCACGGCCCTTTTCAATGTGGGGAATGGACGGATCGCCCATCGAGCCCAAAGCCAAGAATGGACATCGATTCATATTCACCATGACGATCGACTACTTCACCAAATGGGTCAAGCAGCTTTCCTTCCCTGTGGTTACTAAAGAAGTCATCATTGCTTTCATCGTAAACAATGTTGTTTGTCGATATGACAACCGTAGGTCATCAGTGTCGATAATGCTAAAAACCTCAACAACAAATACGATGGAGGAATTATGCGTAAAATTCCACATCAAACATCTCAACTCACATCTACCGACCAAAGATGAATGGTGCTGCTTGAAGCTGCTAATAAAAACATCAAGAAGATCATGCGTAAAATGTCCGCCAATCACAAAGGATGGCCCGACCTCTTTCCCCTAACTTTATTAGCCTACGTAACTTCAATGCGTGCTTCCACCGGGCAACCCCTCACTCGTTAGTCTATGGATGGAAGCAAGGTTCCCATAGAAGTGGAAATGGAATCCTCGAGTATCGATGGATGCTCACTTGATGAAGACCAATGGGTACAAGATGTATCACCAATTGTCTCTCGATAGATGAAAAGCGAACCGCGGCTATCTTCCATGGTCATTAGATCAACAAAGGATCGCATTTATCCTACAACAAAAGTCCGACTACTGGTAATTCAAACAACACGACTTGGTTTTGAAGAAGATCATCGACAACCAAGATCAATCTAAGGAAAATTCGCCCTAACCGGAAGGCCCATTTATTGTCAAAGAAGTATTGACAGAGGTGCTCTCAGTCACAGGAAATGGATGGCGATGAATTTCCACAACTTATCAACTCTGGACACCGTGAAACGGACTATGTCCGGGTTACCATCAAACAAACATCCCGGTTTTGATCATCCAATCACCACCATTCCGCTTTTGAACCCTCTCTTTTTACAAACTCTTCGCCCCTCGTGGAAACATACACTTCAAACCAAAGAAATTACTTCACTTCATTTCAAACTTTTCACACCGCTTCTCCCAAGACGAGATTAAACTTTTCACACCGCTTCTCCGAAGACGAGATTAAACTTTTCACACCTACTTCTCCCTCAAGACGAGATTAAACTTTTCACCCTCGCAGCTTTATCCTCAAGATGGGATTAAACTTTTTCCACACTGCGCTTTATCCCCTATGGATTAAACTTTCTTCTCCCGCAAAGATAGCCTCGCATATGGGATTTACGCTTCTCTTCACCGCGATTCATCCCGAGGGGCTTAACTACGCCGACCTATCTCCCCGATACCGGGGTACGAGGCAACCATATTCTATATGGCCCGGCGCAATAAAGAAAAATAACAAAAACATTTCTACCCTTTTCTTCACAAAACAACAAAAAAACTACTTCTACACCCATCTCTTCCGTGATTCAAATATTGAACCTCCTACACTAGGTTCAACTACGCAGACTTGATCTCCTCTTCAACAGAGTACGAGGCGCCCATTCATGGTGCAAATTAACCCCTACCGTAACAAACATACTTGTCACACTAAGATCGGGATCAACCTTCAAATTGCCCCACTTCATCGGCTTCGGATCAAAGGGATGGAATTATCCAACCTCTTCTCACAAATAGAAGATTCGGTGACCATCTAAGTCGCGATCGTGCCTCAAAGAGCAATACCAACCCATAAGAGATGGAATTAACTAGGCTTCTCACAAATAGAAGTATCATGCACCATCTCGTGGAAAGCATTAATCTCGTAGAGGAAGAGACCACCTCCTCTCCATTTTTTTTTTTCATACAGATACCAAATTTCCAAGACACCAAAGATGGTAGGATTTTCAAAAATCAATGATCCGCTCTAAGAGAGACTCATGACGCCTCAATGTCCATCTATCAAGGATAAGTTCAGAATGCATCAAGATCAAAGGCCCCGAGAAACAGCAAATATCAAGCAAGTATCAAGGCATAACTAAAAGGGAAGTGAATCAAAATATATTTCCCCGCCATACATAATAATACGCTTGATATATACATCTGTGATGTACATGACAAAATGGCTAAGCTTAGTCTGTCACGAAGAAAATACAAAGCTATCTACGATCCGTATGTATGCGCGACTATCGATCTAACATAGCATCCTCTCTCAAGAAGACTGGAGGTAACGCCGCAAGCTCCTTCCCAAGGGTATCTACACGAGCCAACAGATCGTAGGCTAACCGCATGGTGACATAATGCTCATCAATGTAAGCACTCACGTCTCCCAGATCGACCGTCCATCCGGGATCTCACCGAAGTCCCATTCTGAATGGCCACATCCCTAGCAGATAAAGGCGCGCATCCCGCTTCAACTATCAATGCATCCTCGGTCGATCTAGCCTCATCCCTCTCTAACAGAGCTGTATTTCTCTCATCAAGAGTCACAACATCGTGGCCCTAGCCTCGATCTCTCATCATAGGTCATCGATGTAAGCTCTACTCAAAATGTCAGGTCAATACTAAGTAACAAAGGGCACTTTGGGTGGGAGAATCTATCACAAATGTCGGCGCAAATTTCAGAAGCCAAGTCATCTATGGAATGATGCCTCTATAGGCTCCTCATCGCCGTAATCAATCCCAGACTATGGATACCGCCAGCAGCTAATGCAGCCTCTGTCTCCATCCATGCGAATACTCTGCAGAACAACCTGGATGACCGATGAAAACTCAACCAACTCTCGCCGATCCCAACAGTATACAACCCGGATCTGCGTCTCCACGACAAATGGTGTGACGCGAAGCACCGACTCACCGCCTCATACGGATGAAAATCCTAAACCGGTCAAACCGACACATCACGCACCAGTGGGTGGTAAGTAATCATGCCCTCAAACCAAATGAGGGAGATAATCCATGCCCGAGTATGAGTAATGAAGTCAGAGGGTGAGCTAAGCCCTAACACGCAAAATATATCAAATGGATCTCCATCTCTCCAAGAAAGCGAACCAAGATATCAAGATCTCAGACACCCCATAGTCGAAAAGGAGTATGACATGGCTATCTCATGGGTGAAACAAAATCCATGATGTCTAAATGTGCCAATCGGTCTCAAGTGTGACATGAACCACACATACAGCATAACCGAGCTACCTGTGAACACTCCTGCCGGATAAGTGCAGCAGTATGTAGCCGACCTCAAGGTCTCTGCGATGATCATCGGTACAATGGTACGACCCTCCCTGAGAGCTCTCACTGCCATAATGACGCCGATATCTAGCTCATCCATGTACCATGGGCATGTATACGTATGACAATACGATAAAGCAAAGACATCTACTCGGGTCAACGCCAATGATCCTCCGGTGTGGTGAAATCCCAGAATGTTGTGGCATAGTCGTCCTCGTGAGCCAAACTCACAAACAGAAACGCTAGATATAACATGGTCGGATGTAATCTCATCCTCGCACTACTCGCTACTCAATCCTGTGAGAGAGTCATGAACTGCCTACTCATGTCTCCCCGTCACCATGTGCACGCAAGGTCTATCCCAGAGGCAAAGATCGTCAATCGTGCATACTCCTCCAAAGTAGGAGTCAACTCACGGGTCCCAAAATGGAATACATGTATGTCCGGTGCACCCAAAGGTTTCTAGCATGCCCTCTACAAATCTCGGAGGAACTCAAAACATCAAGAAGGTCATAGTATGTCAGAAGAAATCATCTACGATCACCATGTCCGATGGTGATATACTATCATACCATGATCACATACCAAATACCACCGCAAAATGGTGGGGGTATGATCAATACTGGCTAACTGTCAAGAAGACATCTCAGCGGGCCGTGTCATAAGACCATCCAGGGTCAATGATGAATATCTCTGACATACATATATATGCATAATAATAATATGCATGATACAATAGATGGCAATATGATATAGGGAATGGAAAACGTGTGCATACATTCCTAAGTATATCATCATCTAATACATCTCTCAGATGTACTAAAATATAAAATGGGGCGAGGCTACCCAACATCTAATGGGGCCTATCAAAAGATATAACCAGAATGGGGCGGCTACCCAAAAGGCCTATATCAAAAGAAATACATCAGAAAAAGTTAATGGTGTCAATGTCCACATCATCGATGCTTTCCACCTGATGTAACTCCTCTTGAGTCACTGGATCTCTATCTACAAGGATGTCAGGCCTATACAAAGGAGGATCTGCGTCGACAAAACCATATACGGTCATCCGAGGGACCAAATACCAGAGCTGGAAGGATCAAAAGTATCTACCTCTCGCAGGATCTCTACCCAAATGCCAAATGAAAAGATGTGACCGGCCCAACCGCCATGGCGTCAATCATGGCAATCAGCCCACGTGAGTCGGATCTCTAACACAAAGCAGCCAATCCATCATCATCACGGATCCTCGGAACCATATCCCCATAAACCGTGGTGGCGCGGTCCGAGCTCCAATCGCACGAGGGATCCACCAATGCCGGAACATCTCCCCGAGAACAGGGCCCTTCCGACAATGTAAAAGTCGCCAATCCCCATCAATGGGATATCAATGATGGGTGACTACAAAAGAGTGCCAATAACGCTCGCGCAGAGGCAAGATCGGCATACTGAATCTCTCTTGTGTGCTCCCCGATAGCACGCTTCCTAAATAGAGCTCCCATCCTCCATCTGTGAAGAGAGGAATCCTGCGGTGGAAATGACGTACTTACCCGCCGGGTACCCATCCTCAAATCCAACTCCCAAATGCTTCTCGAGTAGGGGAATCCATGTGATGACATCACCGTCAATAACTCCAATCAGAAGGCGATAATGAGTGAAACCCTCAAAGAATAGGACCTCCGCCAAGATGGAATGATGCCATCTCCGCCCTCGGGATAGGTGTCTAAACCTAACACGCCACAGACGCAAACAAGGAAGCCTCTCATAGGCCCAAAATCGCCAACACAAAGGCAAACATCCGCCGTCAACAACACTCATAACCCATACATGGGAAAAAGACAAGAGAAACACTCACCAAGCAGAAATGGGTAGAATCCTAACCATGCCTCTGGCCAAGTCCTCTCACGATCGCACGCATTCCCCGAGGAAGTAGGCAAAGGTGTAGGATCCCCAATCATTCTCTCCTATACGATCCACGCGTCGAGTGGCGCTGATCAAAGCAAAGGACACCATAGAGGAATTATCTGCTATGAAGCAGCCCCTAATGATCATCAGGAATAATCGCCAAAGAATGCGATCCCTGACTCTCACATCATCGAGTATAGGCTCACTCAATAGCCAACTCATAGCATCTACGCTCAAAGGACCTGTACGAATGGTCTTGCCCTTGAGCGCCTCCGCCGAAACTCCCAATAAGGATCTGACGACAGTAGGGGTGATATCCGCCATGCAAGGCACCGGATCCCCTCCAAACTCCATACCTGTGATAAACCGCCAATCCATCGGCGCCATCATCACCTCGCAATCCAAAGAAATGGAGTGATCGAAGTCCGTGGAACCACCGCTGTATAATGCCTCGAGGTAACACTGTGGACACAACGACGGGTAGAATGGAGAAGAACCTCCCGAATCCCCAACCATGGACGATCGTTTATAGTCATCATGCAAGGCCCGATATATAGAGTGGATGCTAAACCAGTTCCCTCGAGGTCAGTGTGAAGCCGAACCTACATCAAATGCAAATCAACATCGACTCCTCGACTCCTCATCAATAGGAAATAAGGAAGATTAAAGATCTAACTTCATACCTCGTTTTTGTGCAGGTATATTGAAGGATGCCCACTCAAGTCACCCAGAAGATCTGGGTTCATCACTTGAATACCTGGCAATTCCCTATGGGGAACACGTACAGCAGGAGCAGGAACCTCGAATGGTACATCCTCCTCCTCGTCTTCGGCATTCGGCACCTCAACCCGAATAGGATGTACTACCACCTCTGCCAAACGACGAGGTCATCCTCTACATAACGAAGACCGAGGATCTTCAAAAGCCCTCCTCCGATACACCAAAAGAGGTCATCACGAACCGCTTCTCCGATCTGGATCCATAATATCCGATGAAGAAGTCTCCAAATCACCTCGTAAAGGGTGAGGTAATTTCGCACTGAGTCTTTTTCAAAATGCATTCTATGATTACATGCATGCATGCATTGTTTTAACATACATCTCATGAGAGAGTTAAAAATGCATAACTACCCAATGCCTACATTTTGGGAAAATTTTTCCATAGCCCCTTTGTAAATGGGACTATCCACATGCACATAGGCATGACAAGGTGGCCATTCAGTAGCACACCTGTACATAGTCATATACATCCTGTATGCATTCATCAAATAAAAAATCCGTAAGTATAATCTAATTACTAGGATTATTTTACTATTCTACCTTTACTCATTTGTCCTCAGATAGGATAAGAAATGACAGTAAAAGGTGCCAATTTGACTGCTTCAAAAGTCAAATTTTTTCACATCATTATGTTCAGCATGGTTTAATACTAACATTTACTATGTTGAATATTTTTTATCAAGTCATATCAGCATGCATATTCACTACTATGTGTCTAAATGCATTTCATGTGATAAGTCATTTTCCAACGGACATAAATTGGAAAAAATACATTCATGTGTTACCAGGACAGTGAAGAACGCTTGTACGGTGACAGAATATACAGAAAATTGCCCAAACTCAGCAGATCTAAAGAAGAGTTCTCGGATGTCCTTCGTTTCGCAACTTAAAAATGACTTATGAAAGCGACTAGCCACCTATACATAGGTACGGTTGGCCGCAAGTCAACCTGCGGCTCCTGTAGGTACACCTGCGGCCCCCCTACATGGGTCCCACACCTCCGGCTCACTCTAGTTAGAGTTACAAAGGAGGTCTCATAAGCTGAAAAGGTCAAATCAAGAATAAAAATGCTATGCGATTGAGCGGAATAGCCTGAAATCCTGGTTTCTTTTCGGTCAGAGTTAAACTCCCGTTGTCTCAATGGTATTCGCCTAAATGAAGGGTATAGTATACCAATGAGCTCAGCTTTCATAAGCCATGCTCGGTAATATCCCACGAAGGTCTGATGCTGTCATTTGCAGGGTTACAACCCTAAATAATCCCCGATGGGGTTACAACGCTAAACCACGAAATATCAAACCTCCCCAGCGGGGGTCACAATGCTGAAGTTATCAAACATCTATGTATCCCCGGCAAGGGTCACAACGCACATCCTTCAAACATCTACGTATCCCTGGTGGGGGTCACAACGCACATCTTCCAAGCATCCACGTATCCCCGGCGGGGGTTACAGCGCAATGTAACCATTGATACACACATCAATGAAGGTCAAGCAGCCTTGACACCATGTCAGCCGATGGAAAGTAAACCCATCGAAGAAACCTTCCCCAGCAAGGGCTACAACGTAATGCTACCATTGACACATACATCAATGAAGGTCAACTGACCTTGACAATGCATCCAAAGAGGGATTTATCCGGTGATACACACATCGTCAAGATCGTGCAACTCGATAACAACAAACTATTGGCGATAATCGACGAAGATGAGAGGGAACATGTTATACACATCCTCAAAATAGACATAAAGCCTTATCCCCACGGATCTCTTCCACACAAGAGGTACCTCTATGGAGTATAAGGCGTTGTCTAGGATTCAGACTTTGGTGGTAGTTCTAACGTCCACATCCTTGGAGACTTGGATCGCATGTCCAAGCCATCATCGATTGTCATCCCAACGGGATTACTTGACAATCATTCATGCATTATACATTTGCATCATGTTTGTTTGCATATAGCATCATGTTTATCTTGCTTGCATTTCAAGTGTCTAGGATTCTTTATCCTATCCATGCCTTGATTGCATGAATATGATAAAGAGGGCATCTGACACTCAAAATTTTCTCGCACTCGTATTACTAACATTGCGGGAGGGTAGATTCGTCTTTTGGAGATAACCTCGAAGAGACGACTTACGTCCATGCTTTGGATACTACCACCTAAGTTCGATTCAACCCGAACACAAACCGAACATCATCTCAACCCAAAACACACACCGGAGTGTCATTTCCAATCTCGGATATAACCTCTTTGAGATATGCAGATCAAAAGATCGGCAACAACACCAAAGAGGACAGTCCTGTCTCGGCAATAACACCGTGACGTTCAGTTCCAGTCCCAGAGACAACAATGGGAGTAGCAACCCCATCCTTAGTGATAGCCCCAAGGGATGCCATTGTAGTTCCGGCGATAACCCCAGAAATGCTTGTTTCAAACATGTGCAATCAGCTTCAATCCAGATGACAGTGAGGCATATAAACAAGCAGTCCAATCTTAGATGTAACCCTGAGCAACAAGACCATGGGCATAGACCCCTCTTTCTGACTTCATACAACCTCTAATCCATGTCATTATGTAACTCTCGACATAAGCGATCTGAATAAGTACAGATCAGTATACTTTGTTTGGATGCTCTTCCCGATTGAAGTTCTACGTTTTGAAAGCGAGACATTACGAAGAAGCACTGCATACTTTGCATGTATGCTACGAGACGACGGGACCATTGAGGCTCGGATCCACCACGACCAATCGTAGGTACAATCACGACCGCCAGCAGTGTACCTAGCGGCCATCAGTCTATAAATATAAGCTAAGGGGTCAGCCATTTGAAGAGAGAGAGAGAGAAGGAAAAAGGCGAGGAAGCCCTCATCCATTTTACTATGCATACACATCTTTTGAGTGTTTCCTCTTCTTTAAACACTAGTTAGCTCACATTTAGCTACTTTTTAGGCATGAGCCGAGTGTTTATCCATTTAAAGTCTAAGAAGTCTACTTTGGCGCCCACTATAAGCCTTCTTATATTCTATAAAGCCTCTTTCTCATATATCACACATTGTTGTACACGTTGATAGTCGTGTGAGTTTGTTTGCAGGACTTTGACTTCTACATGGTTTTCATTTCGTTATATATATATACTAATATATGTATATATTTCATATATATGGACTAACATTATCGAGTTATGCCTTGATTGAGCCTAGACTTTGATGCGGAGAGTTTACTTACTTATATATATATATATATATATATACTATATATATAAACCTGTGGTCGATCACCGATGAGCACGGATTTTACATCCTGAGCGTTTAATTTCTTTGTATATATATATATATATATATAACTATTGTCGATATATCCGATGAGCTGGATTTTAGATCCTAGTGCGTTTACTCGCTTTTATATATATATATATATATATATATATATAATTGTTGTTTTACATATCCAGGTAGTCCAGAATTTACATCCCATGCGTTTATTTGCTTTTATATATATATATATATATATATATATATATATATATATATATATATATATATATACATTCTCGCCAGCCTAGAGTTTCCTCCGTGGCTTTTTACAACTTTTTTACATTTCGTCACCTTGGAGTTCACTTCGTGGCAGTTGATCGCTTTTTACAGCTTTATTTACATTTTGTCCTACCTGGAGTTTACTTCGTGGCAATTGATAGCATTCTATGCTTTATTTACATTTCGATCCCCATGGAGTTGCGTTGTGGTGGTTGATCATGTACATATATATATATATATATATATATATATATATATATATAATATATAATAATACTTTCCATACAAATTGCAGATCATGTGAGCCTGGGAATCATGTGATCACGGTGTTCGATCTCTTCAACCTAGATTCGATTCCCATGATGGACATTTTTAATTGTAAGCGACTTGTACATTATTTTACAAAGGTCTCGAGTTTTCTTCAGATGGTATGTGTCATGACCATAAGGAATTCTACCTTTGTAGATATTATTTTTTCTCGAGGATGCTTCGCATCTCGAAAATAAAAGCAAACAAGCCGAACATTTAACAATAAAATGGAAGTATGAAAAGGTCTCAATTTCTATTGAGCATAGGGTTTAAAAAACCTCTTTTACAAAACTTCATTGCTATATCTTGGTTAAAACTGAATTTTCCTATAAAATTCAAACCTTGTGTATATAGGTACGAACGAGGCCTTGCACTACTTTCAAATAATTGCACATTGATCCACACACACACACACATCCATATAACAATTTCTTTGAAAAGTGGCGATCATCGTGGTAACACGGATGTCGGGGGGTGCCTAACACCTTCCCTCCGCATAATCAAGCCCTAGAACCCTTAATGAATCTCGCCAATAGACCGCTTAGCAGTTGTCAAATCACTCGGGTCAATGTGTGTAAACTTTTTGGTTGCGTTAGTGCAACCAGATTAAATACACCAATGGCGATTCTTAAAGTCAATCATCGACATTATACATGTCGGACATTTTTCACTTGTTTTTTCAAACAAATCTCACATTAACATGAGAACACCAAAGAACAAGTAACGAAAAGGGACACTCAAAAATCTCGACGTCGACACTAGTCAAATTATCTAAGTCTAGATCAATTTCTGAAACATGTCGGTGCACCGACAGCTTTATCGATTAATTATCGAGTCTAAGACTCTATCTTGTATTTCAATAACTGTAAATATCAGTCATATTATTTTTAATTAACTTATAATAAATTTGAAATAATTATTATAATTTATCATGATTTTCAAACAATCAAATCATTATTAAATGATTTAAATATTAAATAATTCTATTATCATTAATATTTAATTGATATTAAACTATAAATGATACATTGCCAAAATATTAAAGTTATTTATAATAAATCAAAATATTTTTAAAGTATTAATATTACCTTGAATGATTTTTAAAACATTTAAAATAATTTTTAATTTTATTACCATTAATATTTAAATATTAATGTACTATTTATCCAAATATTAAAAGTCATTTATTATAACTTAAAATATTTTTAATTCATTTATATCCTTTTTAAATAATTTTAAATTAATAAAGCCATTTTTATTTTATTTATTAATTAAAACAAATATCATTTAATATTAAATGATTAATGAAATTTATCTTTAAATATTGAAAGTTATATTTTATAACTTAGAATATTTTAAACACCTTAATTTCATTTAAAATGATTTTTATAATATTAAAATCGTTTTAAAACTAATTTATTTAATATAATTATTAAATAATTCTAATATCATTAATTGTAAATAATTAATGAAATTTACCTTTAAATATTGAAAGTTATATTTTATAATTTAAAATAATTTTAAATTCTTTATTTTCATTTAAAATAATTTTCTAATACTAAAAATCATTTTTAAATTAATTTATGTAATATAATTATTAAATAAATCTAATATCATTAATATTAAATAATTAATTAATTTTTCTTTAAAATATTAAAATTTATATTTTATAACTTAAAATATTTTTAATTACCATATTATCATTTAAAATGATTTTTAATATAATAAAAACATTTTTAATTAATTTATTTAATGCATTTATTAAATATTAATAATATTCAAATAAATACTAATATTTATGAAAATATGTCAAATTATTAAAAGTTCATTTTTATAACTCAAAACTAATTTTTAAAATTATTTTTGGAATTTTCGTAAATTAATTTTTATTTTTAAATGATTTTGGAAAATAAATTAAATAAAATTATTAAATCATCTGTCATTATAACCTTAAGCAAATGTAAACCGCTTATTAAATTGTTCTTGAGCACCAAGAACACTAACAGTCAGTGTTCAAGGGTCTCACTTTGACCAAGTTTAATTCAGTGTCTACTGTGTTTCTGGGATAGCTATGACTTTGATCTTGTAGTGTTAATGGAACACTACATGTAACAACAACTAATAAGGTCAAACAACATCATAAATGTAAGTTATAAGGCTGCAAAGTGGTTGTTAGACCCTCCCTGGGTTTTTTTTGGGTTACCCGGAAACCCAGGCAATGCTTGATAGCTACATTGTGCCTTGATTTAATCGAGTTTGGTTTGATGTTATAGTGTTCTAACGGTTCAAGCTTGTAGTCCACATGTCAAGGTACAACTATCATACATCAGAGCAATCAAACTACATCAGAATCACTAGATATCATACGGTCAAACCATGTCAGAAGTGGTGTTCTTGAGTTTTTTGGAATTTCCATAAAACAGATTTTGTGAACGACTAGGCTAGTTTGACCTTCCACTGTGTTCAATCTATTTGTGATTTAAGGGATCTAAAAGCATGTGTCCATAGTACACATAACAAAATACAACTTAGATATTACAACATAGACAAAAGACTCAAAATCTGACAGATTCATGCTTTACAAAACCTTGTCAGACACTGATAAGGACTTTCTGGGTTACCCAGATTTGAAAAGTCATGGTCGGTCAACGACCTTTGACCATGAATAACTTACAACCTGTTCATGCTCTGACTTTGATTCAAGTTCCAGATCAAAGATCTCATAGCATACTACAACTTCAAACATTTAAACAACCAAAAACATAAACAGAGAAAGATCTACAGGGTCTGACATTCAGCTGTCAGACACAAATTTCCAGTTTTACAGATTATGAAAAATACTATATCTGAGCCTATAGATGTTATGGATCCAATATCTATCAACCCAGATCATCTAGTTACCACCATACAACATGTTTAACACAAGAAAACTAACATCTAACAAAGGATCAAAGATTAGATTTTAGGTTTAGGGTTTTATACCTTTCTTAATAAATCTTGATTCTGGCTTTCTGATTTGCTATAGGTGTTAGTGGGGCATTGTTTGGGACTGATCTAGCACTAGAATTTCGTGGGTTTTGAGTTGAGAGAAATTGGTTGAGTGTTTGTGCAAAAATGAGCTAACAAATGAAATTTTCTCTCTCCCAATCTATATATATAAGTCTTAGATGCAATGTATTAGTTGGCTATTGACTGATTGCTGAAGATTTTTAAGTCAAAAGAGTAGATACATTTGGTCACCAACTCAATATATGGATAGATCTACAAGTTAGCTTAATAAAGAATACAAAAGGGTATTTTGGACAATTGACTTGTGATTTTAAGGGCATTCTTGTCATATTGGCTAACCCTTAGGGTTTGGTCTAACCCTAAGGTTTGGCACAAAAATTTAGTAGGTTTCTAATTAGAGAAAAAATGAAATTTAAAGTTTCTAAAAATATAAATTAGGGTTCCCTAATTAGATTAGGTTTACTAATTATATAAACTTGAAAATTAGGTTTAAGTATTCAGTAATTTACATTAAGCTTGCTTAATTAGCGATTAGGGTTCCTATTTAGCAAATTAGGGTTTCTTAATTACCTAATTAGGATTTCTGACTTTTAGAAATTAGGGTTTCTAAATTTTAATTAGGATTTACCTAATCAAATCCATAATAATTAACATTAATCACATAACACAATTACAAAACAATCTTGTACTCTAATTTGGGTTTCAAATTAGGGTTTAGCACATTAAAACTAGGTTTTCTACTGACACACTATAATTGACTAATTATTAACAGTTTACACATACAGTACATATTTATAAATCTTGAAATATAATTAATATTATATTAATATTCTATTTCATTATTCCAAATCCAAAATTAGGGTTTGGATTCCATATCTAATTTATCTTTCATATACAAAATTATTAATTAAGTTAAAATAATTAACTTAACTAATCCTAAATTCATATAATAAAATAAAATAATTATTATAATAATTCTATAATCATTTCATATATTATTTAAATAATATATAATCATATTTTCATGGAAAATAATTAATAAAAACATTTCTACTATAAAATTAATTATTATAAGAATATAATTTATAATGATCAATAATTCTAAAATAAAATTATTTGTAATTATTCATGTAATAAATATATTTTATTTATCACATAAATACTTACGATTTGACTTATACATATTCCCACCTTTAAAATAAAAAAAAAAATATACGCAAAATTTCTGATTTAATTATATAGAAAATCTTGGGTTATTACATTCACTCTCCCTTATAAAGATTTCGTCCCCGGAATCACCGTTTAAAACGTATACATATAAGGGTAAATAGCATACCCATTCATTGCAAGTAGATCTCGATCATAATTTGGTCGAACTGATCTTTAACTATTCAACGTAAAGCTTGTCTATCTGATTAAACGAAAAATTTGATTTCTTAAAGAACTCAAATTCCTCCTTCAAAATTCTTTATAAAATAATTTTCTATATATAGGAAAATTATGTATAAGAAAATAAAAGTTATACGAATAATACCTGGAGTTCCATCACCAGCTGCTATGGTATCCTGGAAGGTCATGTTGAAGACTCTCCCGGTTGATTTCGTTGGTTTGCTTGATGAAGTTAGTCCTGTGATCGCCAGTGTCCCGCTACCCTTCCCCGTGTTCACGTTTCCCGCCTCCATTCTCCTTTTTGGACAGTCTTTCACCTTATGTTCAGTTGATCCGCATAGAAAATACCCATTATTTGTGAGACCCCAAATTTTATGAATAAAGATTTAATTTTCTCGAAATATTTTTTTTTAAAATTATGGTGTGGATTTGAGATAATATTATAGTTGTGGGTAGTATTTATAAATTTTGCAAAGTATGCAAGTTGTTATATAATATTCGATTGGTGGGGAATATTCATTTTAACGGGGAATATTAAATACGACAAAGACAATCATTAGTGGACCTCATGATGGAATTATTGTCGAATTGAAAAAACGAAAAAATATTTTTATGAAAATGGCGGAAGTTTTCACAATTATCTTGTTGAACTACTTCATTAGTAAAAGTACGATGTCTGGCGTGGTTGCATAGTAGCACATGATATTGATTATTGATGCTTACGTGAGAATTCACTCGATTTTGTTCAATTATTGCTATAGTAATTCTTTGCGTAGTATCTCACGTTATTTGATTTAATTATTGTCAATATTTTATATATTATTAAATCAATAATTGAGACGAAAAAGTTATTAATATTATTATTTGCAATATTAACGATGTCTAAGTTTACGCGAGGAGAGGTTTGGTCACACTAATTGCGCGCTATAATAGAGAAATTCTTATTGAAAGCCCCTCTTTCACGAGAACGACACAATCGATTAATAATGTGAATTATAATAATGATGATGAAATTTTGTTTTATTAGTATTATTAATGTAATAAAAGCAGAAAAAAGCTTTTATATAAAATAGAATATTATTATAAAGTTATTTGTTTTATTAGACAATAATTAGAATATATTATATTTTATTATGAATAATATTTGCATAGTGCTCGTATAAGTGTTTGCGTAGTAAAATCTTTTTATATAAAAGCAGAATACTTTTATAAAGTTATTCGTTTTATTAGATTATAAATAGAATATATTATATTTTATTTAAAAAGATTTTGTTTTATTAGAATATTTTATAGTAAACCAATCTAGATCAGTCCATTTAAAAAGTAAATCAATCTGACCGCTCAGAATTAATTACTATTCACCCATTCTCCTATAAATAGATGCTCATTCCTTTATTATTTCTTACGAATTCACTTTGAAACTCTCAGAGAGAAATTATAGAGAAATTATAGAGAAGCTATAGAGAGAAAATCTATAGAGAGAAAGAAGAAGAGAAGTCCTCGCTGCCTCACTATTCCAAAGATCCGCTTTTTCTTAAAGTAAGGGGTATTATTCTTTCGTATTCATGAAGAGAACTTCATTAGTCTATTCTTAATTATTACATTGGAATAACTTTTATATCTGCCAGCTACCCTATACTTGGTGAAATTCTTACATTATTCCATTCTTTATCATTATGTTGGAATAACCTATCTGTCGCGGCACCGCATATACATGGTGAAATTCTTCATTTATTCCATTCTTTATCATTACATTGAATAACTTTTCATGCATGCATGGTCCTATCGCATGCATGGTGATTTCGTTGTTATTCCATTCTTTATTATTACATTTGGAATATCCATGTCATGCGTAATTTTGCCTCGACTTTGGTTCCATTAATTATTATACATTGGAATAACTTTTATCATGCGGTTCTATCGCATGCATATTGATTTTTGTTGTTATTACATTCTTTATTATTTTGTCGAATATCCTCATGCGTGCGTTTTACGCATGACTTGTTCCATTCTTTATTATTACATTGGGAATAACCTTTCTATGCGTAGATCTATCGCATCGCATGGTGAATCCTTCCATTATTCCATTCTTTATTATTCATTGGAATAACTTTTACATATGGATTACCACAAGCATGGTAAATGATCCTTTGTATTCATTCCTTATTAAATTGTGGAAATGATCTCGTGACGTGGATTACTGCATGGTGGGCAAAAATCCATTTGCAGTTTCATATATTCTATTATACTTAGTTGGTTAAAGTTTTGGATTCTATACTCCATGAAATTAGTGGAATATTCTGGATATTTGTGCTTCATCCAGTATCTTTTCGTGGAAATATTCTTCTGAGCATTCTTGAATTTTTCTCCACAAAGAAGTATCATGTTGACAATTTGGACATTATTGGTTCCTGGATAAATTAATTCTTGAACTTGTTTTATTGAATTATTATGTCATTGTCATAATGAGTTATGTTGGTTATTATGTGAAAACATGAAAGTTTCTTAGAAATCACAAAGGGTTGAAAATCAGATTTTGGTGAAAATGGAACATGAAATTCAATTGACCATATCTCCTATTATATTTCGAATTTTTGAGTGTGGTCAAGTTCTAGAGTTAGATCTATGAGTTTTCTAACTTATCCAAGTGGAATCACTGTAAAAGGTGTTGTAGATTTTTGTGTGGACTGATTTTAGCAAAGGAGTCAAAAGCAGCAAATTACGAAAAGGCTACTGCTCAGAAGTTTAAAAGGGTTGTTTCGATTACTTAATTTGTGAGAAAAATTCTGGCCTTTTAGGACATGAAAATTTATGGTATAATGTACCTTCTGTCCAAAAATGAGCTCATTCCGACTTAAAATGAGCAAGTTATGACTATTTCAATATTTAGGTTTTTCCAACGAAAAATGCTATAATCGGAGTTCTATAACTCTGATGACCATGAAATTTAAACTGGAAGATCAAGTTAACATGTGTAAGATCCTGCCCAAATTTGGGAATTTCTAAAGTTAAACTTGAGATAGCTAATTTCTTAAGGAATTAAATAGAAATTGATTTTTGAAAAATAGTAAATGAATTTTAAAAATTCCGAGAAAAATATATGTTCAATATGGGACTATATTCTGCTAAATCCCAGAAAAGAAATATTTTTGGGACTGATTTGGTATTTTTCATGAAAATGATCTAGTTATGAGTAAATGACTTAAACATGTTATGTGAAGTAACAAAGTTAGAAAATAGGATTTTATGGCTTGGGAATCCTATATAGGGTATATGCAGATTTTTGATAAGGGATTTGATCATTGGTGATGAAATATTATGAGTATGGAATTTTTGAATGATTAAATGCATTATTTGGTAAAGTGTAAACAATTGAAATAAATTGTTTATAAGTTTAAGAAGTGATTAAAATATTGTTATAATATTAATAATATTAGATTATGAGTTTATTAAGTGATTGATAATATTTGGATAAATTTAAAGTCTTTAATATTTATCCTTATTTTTGTTTGATTAATTCTTATATCATTGTCATCATCCTCATGCTTATATGGTGATATTTGGTTTATACGTTGAAGATGGATCGCTTGATTATTGAATTGTATATCTTTGGCTTACGTGCAAAGATGGATGGATTATTGGTTTTATAGTTGTATATCTTTGGCTTACGTGCGGAGATGGACTTGGTATGATTATGACCGATCATCATTCTTATAATAGTGACCCTATAATGTTATAAACGATGTGGTAAAAGTCCTCAGTGGCCTGTAGTGCATTGATGGACAGTTTTTGGTATGATTATAACCATGAATTATTCGGTATAGTCATGACCATTGATGATTTAATGAACGTCCTTGGCCCGTAAAGCAAGGATGACTTGATGATGTGGTTTATTTATTAAGCCGAGTCTCATCGATTAAGTTGATGAAAAACTTTTTAAATCATAGAAGATAGTAGGTTTTATGCTCTACTTGATTTTTCTATTGGATTGCTTGTTCCACTGCAGTTAAACTTGATGTCTATTGTATTTTATCAGTTTAACATTGTTGAAGGCTAATGATAATTTATTCTGCATTATCTTAGTCATAATATTTCTTCTTGGGCTAGTTGAGCTCACCCTTTCTTTCACTTTGTTCTCTTGAGAAATGAGAACGTAGTGGGACTAGTCGGGAAACGAGTGATTTGGTCGAATGATAGCATTAGTAGTCCTCACTATGGAATGACATGCAATATAAAATTGTATTGAGGACCTAAGATGTGTGTGTCATATTTTATACGTCACTTAATAATTGATTTTGGTGAACAACAATAGGGTGATGAGAACTCAACCTCGAAAGCGTCCATTAAATGAAGAGAATTCTTCTCGTGTCCTTTTGGAGACTTGAAATATTTATTCAGACTTTATATGGCATATATTAATTTGAGTTGAATATTGTCATATTATATACGTTACAATATTTGTATTGAAACTCATAGTATATATGTCGTCGTATTTTGCACGACTATTGTATAATTAAGTTGTATTTGAATTTATGTACCATGTATCTGACGACTCAAGATGGGTGATGAATACCTATTTTTGGGGGCGTCACAGTTGGTATCAAAGCTTAGGGATATGATCCCTGGCTGAGATGTGAGATAAGAACTAGGAGGGGAGAGACGGGGAATTCCTTCGCTTGTATGACCTACCTAAGTTTATTTGGTATTTAATTGGTCGGTCAGAGTATTGGGATAATATATGATATGTTAATTAACCCTTGTTTTGTGACGATTGTTTGAGAATGGCATCCGAAAATGCTTGAGATAAGCAATGAAGCACATGAGAGCGCTGATTCAAATTTCAAGCAAAAGGTAATAGGAACCAACAACACGATAATAATCATACAGTGGCAATGGCCATCTGAACAATGATAACCATCGTGGGGGAAATTATCATGCCAAGAATGGTAACCACTTTGGTGGTAATCATGGCCAAGATAATAGAAGTGAAAATTTCAAGAAGAGAAGGTCATTTAGCTCAATTTTGTCATATAGTGAAGTCAAGTTCAATTTGGGGCGGTGGCACCAAAGGCTGATCTGAACAAAACAAAGTCGGTGGTTTCGGAAGAGCATTTTTTGTGACTTCTCAAAAGCGAGTAAACCGAACGAAGTTAGCACGGGTTAGTTAATTATAAATTTTTGCGAAGTCTATACCTTATTAGATACCGGTTCTACCCATTCTTTTATCTCTCTTGCTTGCGTTCAACGTTTAAATTTGACTCCGGAGAAGTTAGACTTTGACTTATCTGTTGAAACTTTGTTAGGAGAAACCTTCGTTACCTCCACTGTTTATAAATCTTGTTTGATTCAAATCGACACTTTCACATTACCTATCGATCTTATCTCTTTGGAAATACTTTCCTTTGGTGTGATTTTAGGGATTGATTGGTTAACTACTCATCATGTTAAAATCGATTGTTTTCGTAAGGTTGTTAGCTTTCATATTCCTAACCAACCTATTATACGAATCCAAGTAACCAAACCACTAAAGTTAATCATTGTCATATCAAGCCATAAGTAAAGAGCCCCGATCCTTTCATTGTTGACTTCCTTGTGTGGAATGCACCGAAGCCAGACTTTTCGTAGGGGACATTGTGAATGACGATGTCAAGTTGATAGGTATCAATGTGACGTGTTATCCAAGTCTTGGATGACAGTAACAGTTTTGAATGATATTTTTATCATTAATAAATTTCTTGACGTATTCTTGAAGACTTCTTGGCCTACCCCAGAGCGTAAAATCGAATTTTGTATTGACCCCAGTACAAAACCTATTTCTTCAACCCTTAAATATTTCTTTAACCAAAACGAACGTATAATGCGCCAAAGACGTTGGCTCAAGCTGTTGAAGATTACGATCATACCATTCAATATCATTATGGAAGAGAGAACGTAGTGGTAATATGTTGAGTAGAAGATCGTATGCATTTACAAGTGCGATGTTGTTAACACAAAAAATCCATTTCAGATATAACTTACAAATGATGAAGATAGAGTGAAAGACTCTAGGGACCCACGTGAAGATAACAAATATACGATTAGAATCAACTTTAATCGATAAAGTTAAAGCCGCTTCAAACTACATACTCGAAGGCGATGAATGTGAAGAAGAAGGTTCAAGAGGCATTATTCTAGAAGCAAGAATCGATGAAGAGAGGAAATCTCAACCCTCGATTTAATTGGTCCATTTGAAATCCTCGATTAAGTAGGAACTATGGCTTATAGACTCGTTTTACCACCAGGTATGTCGCGTGTTCATAACGTTTTTCACGTATCGATGTTACGTAAATATGTGGATGACCCGAACCACGTTATTAAATTAGAACTAGATGAGATAGCAAAAGATTTATCGTATGAGTAGATATGTGTTAAAATCTTGGATAAGAAGGATCGTATTCAACACTCAAAGGTTATACCTCAAAAGTTAGAATCTGAAATAAAGTCAAGGTATCTTTACCTCTTCGACATACCAGGTATGTACGTAAATTTCGAGGGCGAAATTTCATAAGGAGGGGAGATTGTGAGACCCCAAATTTTATGAATAAAGATTTAATTTTTTAGAAATATTTTTTTTAAAAATTATGGTGTGGATTTGAGATAATGTTATAGTTGTGGGTAGTATTTATAAATTTTGAAAAGTATGCAAGTTGTTATATAATATTCGATTGGTGGGGAATATTCATTTTAACGGGGAATATTCAATGCATTTTTTGATAATCATTAGTGGACCCCACAATGGAATTATTGTTATGATTGAGAAAAACGATAAAAATATTTTTATGAAAATAACGACGGAAGTTTTACTGAATAATCTTTGTTGAACTACTCATTAGTAAAAAGTATGCGATGTCTGGCGTGGTTGCATAGTAGCACACGAAATTGATTATTGATGATGCTTACGTGAGAAGTCACTCGGTTTTGTTCAATTATTGCTATAGTAATTCTTTGCGTAGTATCTCACGTTATTTGATTCAATTATTGTCAATATTTTATATATTATTAAATCAATAATTGAGACGATGAAGTTATTAATATTATTATTTGCAATATTAACGATGTCTAGAAGTTACGCCAAGTAGAGGTTTGGTCACCTAATTAATTACGCCAATAGGAAAAATTCTTATTGAAAGCCCCTCTTTATTGAGAATGACACGGTCGATTAATAATGTGAATTATAATAATGATGATGAAGTTTTGTTTATTAGTATTATTAATGTAATAAAACGGAAAAAGTACTTTTATATAAAACAAAATACTTTTATAAAGTTATTTTATTATTTTTATTAGACAATAATTAGAATATATTATATTTTATTATTAGCATTAGTATTTGCATTTTATTATTAGTCTTGCATAGTATTTGCATAGTAAAATCTTTTTATATAAAATAGAATACATTTATAAAGTTATTCATTTTATTAGATTATAAATAGAATATATTATATTTTATTTAAAAGATTTTGTTTTATTAGAATATTTTATAAGAAATCAATACGGATAATCTGCTTAAAAAGTAAATCAATCTGGACCGTTCAAGAATTAGTTCTATTCAAATCCATTCTCCTATAAATAGAAGCTCATTCCTTCATTATTTCTTACTTAATTCACCGAAACTCTAGATAGAGGAAATTATAGAGAGGAGAAATTTATAGAGAGAAGAAGAAGAAGAGAAGTACTTCTACCTCACTATTCCAAAGATTCTAGTTTTCTTCTAAGTAAGGGGTATTATTCTTTCATATTAATGAAGAGAACTTCTATTGTTCTATTCTTTATTATTCTATTGGAATAACTTTGATCATGCAATGCTACCCTATACTTGGTGAAATTCTTACATTATTCCATTCTTTATCATTATGTTGGAATAACTTGTTTATTATCAAGACCGCATACATGGTAAAATTCTTCTATTATTCCATTCTTTATCATTACATTGAATATCACATGCTATATGCGTATTACGCTGACACCGTTCCATTAATTATTATTCATTGGAATAACAAGTCTGTATGCGATTTATCACACATGCGTGGTGATTTACATTGTTATTCTATTCTTTATTATTCCATTGGAATATCTTGTCGGTCAAGTAATTTTGCCTTCGACTGGTTCCATTAATTATTATTCTATTGTAATAACTTGTCTGTGCGGTCTATCGCATGCATGGTGATTACTGTTGTTATTCCATTCTTTATTATTCTGTCGAAATATCCTGTCTGTGCGTTTACGCATGACACGGTTTCATTCTTTATTATTCGCTGGGAATAACTTTGCCTGTAGTGATCTATCGCATTGCATGGTGAATCCTTACATTATTCCATTCTTTATTATTACATTGGAATAACTCATGCTATGTGGATTATCTCATGCATGGTAAATGATCCTTTGTATTCATTCCTTATTAAATTGTGAAAATGATCATGTATACGTGGATTACTGCATGGTGGGTGAAAATCCATTTGCGCTTCATATATTCTATTATACTCGGTTGGTTAAAGTTTGATTCTATACTCCATGAAATTAGTGGAATATCCTTGATATTTGTGCTTCATCCAAAGATCTTTTCGTGGAAATATTCTTCCGAGCATTCTTGAATTTTTCTCACAAAGCAAAGATTGTCGTGTTGACAATTTGGACGTTATTGGTTCCTGGATAAATTAATTCTTGAACTTGTTTTATTGAATTATTATGTCATTGTCATTATGAGTTATGTTGGTTATTATGTGAAAACATGAAAGTTTCTTAGAAATCACAAAGGGTTGAAAATCAGATTTTGGTGAAAATGGAACATGAAATTCAATTGACCATATCTCCTATTATATTTCAAATATTTGAGTGTGGTCAAGTCCTAGAGTTAGATCTATGAATTTTCTAACTTATTCAAGTGGAATCACTGTAAAGGTGTTGTGGATTTTCGTGTGGACTGATTTTAGCAAAGGAGTCAAAAGCTGTAAATTACGAAAAGGCTACTGCCCAGAAGTTTAAAAGGGTTGTTTCGGCCACTTAATTTGTGAGAAAAATTCTGGCCTTTTGGGACATGAAAATTTATGGTATAAAGTAGCTCCTGACCAAAAATGAGCTCATTCCGACTTAAAATGAGCAAGTTATGACTATTTAAATATTTAGGTTTTTCCGACGAAAAACGCTATAACCAGAGTTCTATAACTCCGACGACCATGAAATTTAAACTGGAAGATCATATTAACATGTGTAAGATTCTGCCCAGATTTGGGAATTTCTGGAGTTAAACTTGAGGTAGCAAATTTCTTAAGGAATTAATTAGAATTTGATTTTTGAAAAATAGTAAATGAATTTTAAAAATTTTGAGAAAAATATATGTTCAATATGGGACTATATTCTGCTAAATCCCAGAAAAGAAATATTTTTGGGACTGATTTGGTATTTTTCATGAAAATGATCTAGTTATGAGTAAATGAGTTAAACATGTTATGAGAAGTAAAAAGTTAGAAAATAGGATTTTATGGCTTGAAAATCCTATATAGGGTATATCTGATTTTTGATAAGGGATTTGATCATTGGTGATGAAATCTTATGAGTATGGCATTTTGAATGATTAAATGCATTATTTGATAAAGTGTAAACAATTGAAATAAATTGTTTATAAGTTTAAGAAGTGATTAAAATATTTTTATGATATTAATAATATTAGATTATGAGTTTATTAAGTGATTGATAATATTTGGATAAATTTAAAGTCTTTAATATTTATCCTTGTTTTTGTTGATTAATGCTTATATCATTGTCATCATCATCATGCTTATATGGTGATATTTGGTTTACGTGCAAAAGATGGTCTGTTGATTATTGAATTGTATATCTTTGGCTTACGTGCAAAGATGGACTGTTGATTATTGGTTTTATAGTTGTATATCTTTGGCTTACGTGCAAAGATGGACTTGGTATGATTATGACCAGGGATCATTCGGTATAGTCATGACCTATAATGTTATAAACGATGTGGTAAAAGTCCTCAGTGGCCTGTAGTGCATTGATGGACAGTTTTTGGTATGATTATAACCATGAATTATTCGGTATAGTCATGACCATTGATGATTTAATGAACGTCCTTGGCCCGTAAAGCAAGGATGACTTGATGATGTGGTTTATTTATTAAGCCGAGTCTCATCGATTAAGTTGATGAAAAACTTTTTAAATCATAGAAGATAGTAGGTTTTATGCTCTACTTGATTTTTCTATTAGATTGCTTGTTCTGCTACAGTTAAACTTGATGTCTATTGTATTTTATCAGTTTAACATTGTTGAAGGTTAATGATAATTTATCCTGCATTATCTTAGTCATAATATTTCTTACTGGGCTAGTTGAGCTCACCCTTTCTTTCACTGTTCTCTTCAGGAAATGAGAACGTAGCCGGGGCTAGTCGAGAAATGGAGTGACGGTCCAGATGATAGCATTAGTAGTCCTCACTATGGCATGACAATCAATATATAATTATATTGAGGACCTAAGATGTGTGTGTCGTATTTTATATGTCACTTAATAATTGATTTTGGTGAACAACTATAGGGTGATGAGAACTCAACCCTGAAAGCGTCAAAAGTGCACCGCAGAGATGAAATGAGAACGAAATCTTCTCGTGTCCCTTTGGAGACTTGAAATATTTGTTGTTGTACTTTATATGGCATGTATTAATTTGAGTATGAATATTGTCATATTATATACGTTACAATATTTATATTGAAACTCACAGTATATATGTCTTCGTATTTTGCACGACTGTTGTATAATTAAGTTGTATTTGAATTTATGTACCATGTATCTGGCGACTCAAGATGGGTGATGAATACCTATTTTTGGGGGCGTCACACTATTCATCCTAGGATTGGGGCAGTTGGGAGAGATATGGCCCTCCTGCCCGCACTTGTAACACACAAACTTACCCTTCACCAGAATGATTTTTCCCGTAATTCTTACATTGCACAGTCTGTTTCTTCTCACCTTCCTGTTTCACCTGAACATTCCCAAAATTGCTCCCTTTTCTCTTTTCACCCCTATTCCCACTATTAGTTTCCACCTTCACAACTCCTACGACCTTGCCCTTATTCCTTTTCCCCTTGTTGTAGAGGCTCATGGCCTCACTTCCCTCCTCAACTATTATAGCCTTTTCTAAAAGTGCTACAAATGTAGAGATCTGCAACAGCGCTACCTTGTTATAGAGCCAGGGTTTTAAGCCCAGCTCAAACCTTCTCGCCTTTCTAGCCTGCGTATCAACTTGATGCGGAGCGAACCTAGCTAACTCCTTAAACTTTGCGGCATACTCCGTAACAGTCATCTTCTCCTGCTTTAATTCTAGAAACTTCACCTCCATCCTAGCCTACATACTAGATGAAAAATAATTTTCGAAAAACAGAGTTTTGAACCTAGCCCAAGTAACTACACCTTCTCCAGCCCTTGCTTGATTTTCTTCCCACCAAAAGTTTGCCTCCCCTTTCATCATATAGGTGGCAAAAGAAGTCTTTTCCCCCTCAGCTACCCTAGCTATCAGAAATGCTTTTTTAATTTCCTTATCCCAAGTTTGGGCTTCAACAGGGTCAGTTGTCCCTTTGAATTCTGGTGGTCCTACAGCCTTAAAATCTTTAAAATTCGCCAAGTGATTATCCAGTTGGTTTCCCTACGACTGGCATTCCCTATTGCATAGCCTGAGCTACCATGTTCGCAAAGTTTTACATTGGGTCTTGTTGTTATCCTTCAGCATTGATGATAGATTCTTTTGCACTCTGATTTCGAGTTTGACGTCTTTGCGGCATTATCTGATTTAAATAAGACCATAAATTATTCTTTACATTCTAAACCTTATTATATAAGTTTCACGTATCAAACTTATTTCATTAATCAAACATAGATTCATATTCATTCAACTATTTCATAGTACTTTACATAACATAGCACATACTGTTATCCCTTTGTGACTACAAAAGTCGGAATTTACAGCCTTAACTAGTACAAAAGTTGAGAATATTACATTACATAGACATACTAATCATATATATTACATTAAATATACCTACACAACAGAACCTATACTACCTATTCACTACGCCTTTTTCTTGATCTTAGTCAACCTTTCGCATGATGACCTTATATCCCACAAATAAAATAGTCACCTTGCTTTGGATTAGGACAATGAGGAGAAAAATGTCCCTAATGTCCTCAATTGTAGCAAACATTTTTCCCTTTCCTGCATACGCCTTCATGTTTCTTGTCACAGTTTGTACACTTTTCTATTCGATTAAGGTTCCCTTGGTTGTTATCGAAATTTCCTATATCGCGGTCTTTTATCTTTCTTTTCCCCTTATTGCTCGGAGCTACACATAATTTGTTGCTCTTGGCTCCCATTTTATCAATTTGGATTTTAAGCTTATCTTGTTCTTCCATTGTCTCTATTAATGCCTTCCGTAATTGACTATTTAGCAGCTTTTCTATTTCCCACAACTTTTCCAGAAAAGAAACCTTGTTCCTCAGATTCTGCACTTCTGTTGATGCTTGATCAGCTCCAACTTCGGTGTCTGAATCACTATCTGTTAATTCCACCATTTCTGGATCTGGGACTACGTTTTCCAAAATAACCACCTCATCCGAGTTTTTTTCATTGTGAGCCTCTATTTCAGCTATTTGCTTTGATATTAGCTCAGGTGTATGGATTTGATCCTTTTTCATGCTATAAGCATATAATAAGCCTTTTCCACCTGACATCTACACACATAAATTATCCTGATTAGCATATAGTATATACACACAACAAATAATAGTTTTATATAAGTTATCTTTTATTTTGTTCGATGATGAATTTATCCAATTCATCTTATTTAAACTCTATTTGAGTTATTTATATTTTCAACGTTTCCCTCTATCCTAAGGTTATAGCCTAAGGTCTATCCCACCTAAGGTTTCTAACCTATAGCTCTGATACCATACTGTGACGTCCCCAAATTCAGGTACTTGAAACCTGAACTCGGTGCTTCACGATACCATTTCTATGAGCGGAATAATACTAATAATAATAACAATAATATAAATACCAAACTTAATTTACATATCAGAGTCTAATCCCAAGTACGCAACCTTTAAACATTCATTACAATATATGATATATAATATATATCATCCTTATCTTAATAAAGTTAAACTATTACATAATATAGCATAACATTCATTCTGCAACCTTTCCTTTTCCCTTGTTCTTAGCAGAGCCTTCAGGTTGTTCACACTTAGCTGAAAACATTTAAATTAAGCAAAAATGAGCATTTGAGTGCCCAGCAAGTAATAGCAATGATAAATATTAGCTGAAAGGATTAAATGTTTTCTTCGAATAACACTTCTACAAAGAATCAACAGTTGTGAAGTAAGCTGAACCAATAATAACAACATATCAATTCTATATCAAATTTTTAAAACTACATACTGACCATAACTGAAGATTATTCGAAAGACTATGAACATTGTTTTCTATTTTCGAAAAGGTTAAACAGAACTTCATCTATAAACCATCATAACTTACAGGCACGGGGGTTGATCAGCCCGTTATGCCCTGTAT
Organism: Panax quinquefolius; assembly: GCA_020205615.1. Classification (NCBI taxonomy): domain Eukaryota; kingdom Viridiplantae; phylum Streptophyta; class Magnoliopsida; order Apiales; family Araliaceae; genus Panax; species Panax quinquefolius. The sequence goes on along the minus strand of JAINUW010000668.1, from coordinate 84,045 downwards.
TGATCAATATTACATACAAGAACGATATTATCGTTCATCTGATCCGCCTTTGGCACACAAAAGTTTTCCCATGTACGGGATGTTCATACTTAGTCGAGAATCCGAACCAAAACTATGACGCCCCCAAAATAGGTATACAACACCCATTTTGAGTCGCCAAATACATGGTACAGAAACAACTACAACTTTATTAATACAATTGTCGTGCAAAATACGACAACACATAAATTGTGAGTTTAAAAATAAATATTTTCTTCTAGACAATATCAACACTCAAATAAGTCCTCATTACAATTATTGATACATTATTTTACAAAAATGGTGAAGACTACTAAAACAACTCTCTAGAACCATCATTCCACACCCCGACTAGAACTCGCTACATTCTCGCCTCTTGAGAAAAAAAATGGAACAAAAAGGAAAAGAGTGAGCTCAACTAGCCCAGTAAAGAATATTATGACTACGATAATATAGAACAAATTATCGTAGTGTTCAACCGGGAAAACTCTGATAAAATACAATAGACAATAAGTTTCAGATCAATATTTGCAGCGAAAATAATAATTCATAGATGAGTTACGTAGAGAATGAACTCTACTATAATCTACGAATTTAAAAGTTAAATCATCAATATTTTATCCTGTAACATCAATCAATATACATCTTGAATCAAATATTCATCTTTTTGCTACTCTGAAAAAAAAGATATTCATCGATTGGTCATGTTCATCTCAACACATGTACATCTTTGCACTTTCGGGCCAAAGATATTCATAAGAAAATCAACCATCTTTTCACTTCAAGCCAAAGATATTCAGTAATATCATCATTTAGGGCTGAGGATGATGAAAAATATTTTAAAAAAAACGAATCCACTGAAACCAAAGAACAAATAATAAGGATTTGTACTTTAAACAGTCCAGGTTCAAATATACTTCATAAATAACCATAGTGAAGTGTAATTCAAGAATGATCAAAACATGGATACAATCAAAGCTAGTATCCATAATAGATATTTTGGACAAAAAATAAAAATTTAATTTTTATGTGAATAGTGTCGTATTCGTGAATAGTGTCTTATACGTGAATAGTAACCCCAACACTGAAAGACAAGAATTTCACAAGAAAAATCTTTCCAATATTCCATCATAATGATATTGAAGGAAATAATATCATTTATAAAAAAAAATATCCCTTACCTCGAAAAGAGTAGTACTTACATTTGGAATATCGAGATATAACGTGAAGGAACTTGCACCGATAAAGAACACTCAAAGTATAAAATACTCACAAGAATACGCCGATAATATAGAGAGAAAACTTCATTTAAATGATTTTCAATTCTAACCTAAGCACCTATTTATAGGAAAATACTTAGAACACCAAAGTAGAAAATTTAATAAAATAATATATATATATATATATATATTTTCACGCCCACCTTAGACAACTGATCTCAGCTTATTTTGCACATTTTAGTGTAGCCCACAAAACAAAAAAAACGTTTTTCTTAATAAACATAATTAAAACTTCCAAAAATCAATTATTTCGGAACTTCGAAACTTCAATAATTCATAATAAATAGCCCTTTTGTCAGAAAAATTCAAACCTTATGTTCTTTCCATAGGAAATTCCATTATCTACAACTTTGTAAATTTAAGTTTTTCCAAATTCCAAGCAGAAATTGACCGAAATCCACATACAGACGATTTTGTAAAGTTATAATCAAATTTCAGCCAAGAATGGGGTCCACAAACATGAAAACATGTTTTAAATATTTTTAGTAACAAAATACTCTCCTCATAAACTCATATATCCCACATTCATTGTAAAAATATCACCATTATTATATTATTAAAATATAATAATATATTTAAATGAATTATTTATCGAAAAAGATAAAATATCAATTTTTCAACAATTGTCGCTTTAAAAATTCTCCATCTATATCCACATAAAATGAATATTTTCCTTATCATATAAATCAATTATTAATTATTCACAAATAATATTATAGAATCACAATCATCGCAACCAAGTAGTTCCTGAAAGAGAGGGCTTTCCAATAAGGATTTCTCCTTCTTCAAAAGCGCAATTAGGTGACCAAACCTCTCCTTAGATGTAACTTTCTAGACATTGCCAATAATGTTATCTAATAATATTATTCAAATAATATGAATTATTGATCTGATAATGAAAACACTGTGTAGTGACAATTATTGAAACAACAATAATATAAAATATCAGCGTAGCAATTATTGAATCAATAAAATAAAATATTGAACAACAACTACTGTAACAATTATTGAGTAGTGCCTTCTTACGTAAGAATCAATAATTGGTGCAATACCATATGCTACTGTGTTTTAACCACCGGGTATTCTAACAGTATTAATGGTAACAACTACGCCATTATTTATAAACAACTTATACTTGTCGTTTTCTTCATCCAATCGCTTTTCGTTATGGGCCCATTAAAAGGCTGGCTTGGTCGTCGAATATTCCCCGACAGTAAGAATATTCCACGACCAAACTAATATTCTCCGACAACAATGAATATTTTATAACCACTTGCTTATTTGAAATATTTGTGCATTTTACCCATAACTAACCACATTAATCAAATCAACCCTGACTATTTCAAAATAAAAAATAGAGGAAAATCAATTTCATTAATAATAAGTTGGGGTCTTACAAAAATAATTCGGTTGGATAACAATAAAGTTCTATCTTGTTCAATAATATTTCTAAGTTTTTGTTTAGCCAAAGAAAATAGCTTGATTTTACTTGAAGTCAACGATACATACTTGGAAATTAATAAGTATGTATCAACATGTGATTAAATACAATGATTATCCAAAAACAGGACACTTGTATAACCATATTTAGAAATTAACGAATAGAATAAATATCTGAATTATACAATAATACTGTGTTGATAAACAATGATCGGATAATTTAAGAACTTGTATGAATATCAATGATTGGATACATAATCGATAACAATAGAGTTAATAATCTGGCATAATGATAATATAATTCTAAAACTTTCTTACTCATGTCCATTGCATAAAGTAAATGCAAAGGTAGGATACTTGCCTGGTCTGCTGTTTACAATACGTAACTTAGTTTTATCTTTTATATAGCAACCTATCATTAATAAGATTATTTTACCGATTAGAATAACATATCGTAACACATATTACTGCTTATTGCAGTCAGCACATAACCTAATCACATTGTCACACATGTTTAACAATCATTGGATCACGAACAAACACGTAGCTAGTAAAATTATCTAAGTCTAGATCAATTTCTCAAAACATACGATTGTACCAAATTAACTTTATCGGTTAATTATCGAGTCTAAGACTCTATCTTATAGTTCAATAACTGTAAATATCAATCATATTATTTTTAATTAACTTATAATAATTTTAAATAATTATTATAATTTATCATGATTTTTCAAACACCTAATTATTATTAAATGATTTAAATATTAAATAATTCTATTATCATTAATATTTAATTGATATTAAACTATTAATGAAATGATTGCCAAAATATTAAAGTTATTTATAATGAATCAAAATATTTTAAAGTATTAATATTACCCTAAAATGATTTTTAAAACATTTAAAATCATTTTTATTTTATCCATTAATATTTAAATATTAATGTACTATTTATTCAAATGTTAAAAGTCATTTATTATAACTTAAAATATTTTTAATTCATTTATATCCTTTTTAAATGATTTTAAATTAATAATGTCGAATCTCAACTTATTATTAATGAAATTGAATTTCTATTTATTATTTTGAAATAGTAAGGGTTGATTTGATTAATGTGGTTAGTTATGGGTAAAATGCTAAAAAATATTTCAAATAAGCAAGTGGTTATAAAATATTCATTGTTGTTGGGGAATATTAGTTTGGTCGTGGAATATTCTTACTTGTCTTGGGAATATTCATATTTACGACTTAGCAAATTTGTGTGGGCCCATAACTGGAAAAGCGATTGGATGAAGAAAAACAACAAGTATAAGTTATTTATAAATAATCTACAGTAGTTGTTACCATTATCTTCGTTGGAATACCCATGGTTAAAACACAAGAGCATACCAGATTGCACCAATTATTAATTTTTACGTAAGAAGGCACTACTCAATAATTGTTACAAGAATTATCGCTCAATATTTTATTTTATCGATTCAATAATTGCTACGCTGATATTTTATATTATTGTTGTTTCAATAATTGTCACTACACAAGATTTTCATTATCGATCAATAATTCATATTATTTGAATAATATTATTAGATAACATTATTGGCAATGTCTAGAAAGTTTTGTCAAGGAGAGGTTTGGTCACCTAATCATGCGCCCAATAAGGAGAAATCCTTATCGGAAAGCCTCTTCTTTCTTGGAACTACCTGGTCACAAGATTGTGATTCTATAATATTATTTGTGAATAATTAATTATTGATTTATATGATAAAGAAAATATTCATTTTATGTGGATATAGATGGAGAAAATTTTAAAGTGACAATTGTTGAAAATTGATATTTTATCTTTTCCGATAAATAATTCATTTAAATATATTATTATATTTTAATAATATAATAATGGTGATATTTTTACAATGAATGTGGGATATATGAGTATATGAGGAGGAAGAGTATTTTGTTACTAAAATATTTAAAACATGTTTTTCATATTTGTGGACCCCATTTCTCGATCGAAATTTGATTATAAATTAGAAAATCGTCTGTATGTGGATTTCTTTACCAATTTCTCGCTTGAATTTGGAAAACTTAAATTTACAAAGTTGTAGATAATGGAATTTCCTATGGAAAGGACATAAGGTTTGAATTTTTCTGATAAAAGGGCTATTTATTATGAATTATCAAAGTTTCAAGTTCAAATGATTGATTTTTTGGAAGTTTTAATTATGTTTATTAAGAAAAACGTTTTTTTTTTGTTTTGTGGGCTACACTAACATGTGCAAAATAAGCTGAGATCAGTTGTCTAAGGTGGAAATGAAAATTATATATATATATATATATATATATATATATTATTTTATTAAATTTTCTGCTTTGGTGTTCTAGGCATTTTCCTATAAATAGGGTGATTAGGTTAGAATTGAAAATCACACCAGAAATTGAAGTTTTCTCTCTCTATATTATCGAGCGTATTCTTGTGAGTATTTTGATACTTTGAGTGTTGCTATACTATCGGCAAGTTCCTTCAAATACTATATCCATATTCCAAATTGTAAGTTCTATTCTTTTCGAGGTAAGGGATATATATTTTTTTATAAATGATATTATTTCTTTCAATATCATTATGATGGAATATTGGTAAGATTTTTCTTGTGAAATTCTTGTCTTTTAGTGTTGGGATTACTATTCACGATACTGTAGACTATTCACATATACTTGATACTATTCACTTAATAATACGACTATTTCACAAAAAAATTAAATTTTTGTTTTTTCGTCCAAAATATCTATTACGGATACTAGCTTTGATTGTATCCATGTTTTGATCATTCTTGAATTTTACTTCACTATGGTTATTTATGAAGTATTTTTGAACTCGATTGCTTAAAGTACGAATCCTTATTATTTGTTCTTTTTTTTTCAATCGATTCGCTTTTCTTTAAAATATTTTTCATCATCCTCAACCCTAAATGATGATATTATCAATATCTTTGGCCGTAGTGCAAAGATGGTTGATTTTCTTATGAATATCTTTGGCCGTAGAAAAGCAAAAGATGTACAGTGTTGAGATGAACATGACTAATCGATGAATATCTTTGGCCCAGTAGTGCAAAGATGAATATTTGATTCAAGATGTATATCGATTGATGTTACAGGATAAAATATTGATGATGGACTTTTAAATTCATAGATTATAGTAGATTTCATTCTCTACGTAACTCATCTATAAATTATTATTTCCCAAAAATATTGATCCGAAACTTGTTGCTTATTGTATTTTATCGATTTTTTCCTGCTGAAGACTAACGATAATTTGTTCTATATTATCTTAGTCATAATATTATTTATCGGGCTAGTTGAGCTCACCCTTTTCTTTTTTGTTCCATTTTTCTTCTCGTGAGGCGAGAATGTAAATGAGTTCTAGTCTGGGTGTGGAATGATGGTTCTCTAGAGTTGTTTTAGTAGTCCTCACCATTTTGTAAAATAATGTATCAATAATTGTAATGAGGACTTATTTGAGTGTTGATATTGTCTAGAAGACAATATTTATTTTTAAACTCACAGCTTTATGTGTTATCGTATTTTGCATTTATAATTGTATTAATAAAGTTGTAGTTGTTTCGCACCATGTATTTGGCGACTCAGAATGGGTGTCAGTATACCTATTTTAGGGGCGCCACAATTGGTATCGTAGCTAGGGATATGATCTCCGTGAGATCGGGGAATAAACTAGAGGGAGAGACGAGTAAATCCTTCACTAAAGTGTGTCCTACCTAAGCTTATTTGTTGGTTGGTCGATATGGATATTATGTGATATGTTAATTTCTTTAATTAACCCTTGTTTTATGGCGGATTTGAGAATGGCAACCGAGAATGTTAATGAAGGGAGTAAATGAGACCGTGGAGACTCCTTTACTCACCAATGAGGAGAACGTGCAACAGTCGACAATGTTCCTCCCGTGAAAACAACACCACTAATCGTATCGATGAACGATTTTAATGTTTAGAAGCTTTTTTGTAGCTCATGCAAAATCGCATTTAAGGGAGACTCGTGCACAAAATACAGTGTGGAAATGATAACAACGCAAGGTTTATCACAACCAAGCAGTTCAAAAAGTTGGGACCACCAGAATTTTGGGGAAAGATGGATCCGATTAAGGCAAAAACGTGGGTCAAATAAATTACCAAGATATTCGATGTCTTGGGATGCACGGAGGAACAGAAGGTTCCATTCGCCACATTTATGTTCCTTAATGAGGCATTATCGGTGGGAATCATGGGCGCACTCCATCCAAATTGCACTCAAAGATGTGTCTTGGGAGATGTTTTAGAAATTGTTCAATGACAAGTACTTTCCTAAAAGTATTCGTCATATGAAGGAAGTGGAGTTTATTAGATTGGAACAAAACAACATGACGGTGTCCCAGTACGAGGCGAAGTTTGTAGAGTTATCCAGGTTTTCACCTCATTTGGTGGAGAATGAGGAACGTATGACGCGGATGTTTCTGAGAGGTTTAAAACCTGGCATACGTCAATATCTCATTTCTCATAAATTTTCTCTCTATTCAGATGTTGTCAACAGGGCTCAATTATTAGAGCGAGATAACGAGTACGTTCAACCGAAGGACCACAACCAGGATCATACCGGTGACATCAGTCATCAAAAACAACGATAACCAGCAGAGAAAGAAAAATACTGACAAAGGCGGTAACCACTCTGGTGGTAATCATGGCCATGAAAATAGAAGAAGCGAGTCGGGAGGAGATTTTAAAAAGAGGAGATTCAACAATGACCATGTGAAGACGCAAAGACCAAAGAAAGAATCGGTTCTAAGGGAGGAGAACGACCACCTATCAGATGCTATAAATGTGGGAAAGAGGGACATATCAGCCCAAACTGCCCACAATAGTTCAAGGTATGTTATAATTGTGGAAAGGAAGGACATATCGCTTCGAGATTTTATAGCAGCAAAACCAAGTCCAAATGGGGATGGTGACTCAAAAGGTCATTCCTAGAAAAGTCAAAGTCAACGATTCTCGGAAGAGCGCTTTGTCGTGATCGGGTCAAAATGCGAGGAACCCAAATGAGGTGATCACAAGTTAATCTAATTCTTGCGAAGTTTATACCTTCTAGATACCGGTGCTACCCATTCATTTATCTCTCTCCGCTTGTGCTCAATGTTTAAACTTGACTCGAGAGAAATTAGACTTTGATTTATCTCGTGGAGACTCATTAGAGAAACTTTCATCACATCCACTGCTTATAAATCTTGTTTGATCCAAGTTGGCACCATCACATTACATGTCGACCTTATCTCTTTAAAGATACTTGCTTTTGATGTGATTTTAGGGATTAATTGGTTAACTACTCATCATGCCAAAATTGATTGTTTTCGTAAGGTTGTTAGTTTTCATATTCCTAACCAACCTATTGTACGAATTCAAGCAACTAAACTGCTAAAATCAATCACTGTTATATCAAGTCATAAAGCTATTCGTTTATTGAAAAACGGATGTCAAGCTTTCTTAGCCCATGTTATGGATTTGAATAAAGACACGTCGAATTTGAATAATATTCCTGTTGTTAGTCAATTTCCTGACATATTTCAAGAACTTCCCGGTCTACCCCTAGAATGTGAAGTTGAATTCTTTATTGATCTTGAACCTGGTACAAAGCCCATTTCTAAAACCCCATATTGAATGGCTCCTATTGAACTTCAGGAGTTAAAGGTCCAACTACGAGAGTTGTTGGACATCGATTTCATTCATCCTAGTACATCTCCTCGGTGTGCTCTCTGCTTTTAATCGTAAAGAAGAAAGATGGGAGTATGCGAATTTGTATTGACTACCGAGAATTGAACCATGTCACTATCAAGAATAGGTATCCGCTACCTCGCATTGATGACCTGTTTGACCAAATTGCAAGGAGCACAATTCTTTTCAAAGATCGATCTTCGCTCGATATCATCACCAAGATTAGAACCGAGGATATTCCAAAGATCGCCTTTAGAACTCCAGACGGGCATTATGAATTCTTAGTCATGTCTTTTGATCGACTAATGCTCCTGCGGCTTTCATGGATATGATGAACCGAGTATTCAAGGAACATTTGGATCACCATTCTATTGTTTTTTTATTGATGACATCCTCATATATTCCAAAAGTCGTGAAGATCATGAGCACCATTTGAAGCTGGTACTCCAAAGGCTTCGTGAAAACAAGCTTTATGCCAAGTTGAAGAAATGTGAGTTCTGGCTTGAGGAAGTAGCATTCCTTGGGCACGTGGTGTCAAAACATGGAGTATCTGTTGACCCGGCGAAGATTGAAGCAATACAAAGTTGGGAGCAACCGAAGATGGTGACCGAAGTTCGTAGCTTTTTGGGCTTAGTGGTTATTATCTCAAGATTCGTAGAAGGGTTTTCTCGAATCGCTACTCCATTAACTCAAATTGACTCGGAAGAGATAAAAATTCATATGGAGCGAGGAATGCGAGAAGAGTTTCCAAGAGCTCAAGAGGAGACTCATTTCGGCACTGCTCGGCTACAATACCATCCGGTTCGGATGGATTTGTTATCTACAGCGATGCTTCACGCAAAGGGTTAGGATGTGTTCTCATGCAACATGGGAAAGTCATAGCCTATGCCACGCGACAACTTAAAGAGTATGAGAGGAATTATCCTACTCATAATCTAGAGTCAAGCGGCAATAAGCGTTCAGCGCTTAAAGATCCGGAGGCACTATCTATATGGGGAGAAAGTGGAGATATATTCAGACCATAAAAGCCTCAAATATTTCTTCACCCAAAAGGAACTCAACATGCGGCAATGATGTTGGCTCGAGTTGTTAAAATATTATGACCACCCCATTCAATACCATCCTGAAAAAGCAAACGTGGTAGCTAGCGCGTTGAGTAGAAGATCATATGCAGGAACGAGTGCGATGATGTCAAGTATACGCATAGAACAAACTTTAATCGATAAAGTTAAAGTTGCTCAAGCTACAAACCCGAAGTTGATGCATATGAAGAAGAAAGTACAAGAAGGTTTTATCCTAGAGGCAAGAATCGATGAAGAAGGAATACTTCGAGTCCACTCCAGACTTTGTGTTCCTAACGATTCTGATTTGAAGAACAAGATCATGATGGAGGCACACAATACACCATTTGTAATCAATTCTAGAAGTACCAAAATGTATCGTGATCTTCGACATACATTTTGGTGGAACAATATGAAGAGAGAGATGGCAAAGTTTATCTCGAGGTGTTTAACTTGTCAACGTATAAAGGCAGAGCATCAAGTGCCAAAGGGTCCATTGCAACCACTTGAGATTCTGAAATAGAAGTGGGAACACATTACCATGGATTTCGTTACGGGTCTTCCCACGATTTCTCAAGGCATAAATGTTATTTGGGTTATTGTTGATAGATTAACCAAGTCCGCTTCATTTCTTGCCGATACGGAGACTTATTCCCTTGAACGCCTTGCTCATATGTATGTAAATGAGATTGTGAGATTGCATGGCATGCCAAGATCCATAGTTTTGATCGTGACCCAAGATTCACTTCACGATTTTGGGTTAGCTTGCAAAAAGCTATGGGCACAGATTTATTTATCTGGGCTTCGCATACCATCCTCAAACGGATTTTAATAATCGAGAGGACTATCAAACTCTTGAAGATCTATTAAGACTCTATGTCCTGACTTTCAAAGGAGTTGGGATAAGTATTTACCATTAGTGGAATTCTCCTACAACAATAGTTATCGTGCAAGTATAGTGTGGCTCCATTCAAGCATTATATGGACGAAAGTGTCGCTCTCCAATATGTTGGGATGAGGTGGGTGAAGCAACATTGTTGGGACCCGAGTTGGTACGTATGACTACGAAAAAGATCCAAATGATTCGACAACGTATACAAACGGCACAGGATCGACAAAAGAGTTATACGGATCTTCATCAAAAGGACGTGGAATTTAGTATTGGGGATCATGTATTGTTGCGTGTTGCTCCATGGAAGGGAGTTACAAGATTTGGGAAGAGAGGAAAATTCAATCCACGATTTATTGGTCAATTTCAGATTCTTGACCGAGTAGGAAATGTAGCCTATAGACTCGCGTTACCTCCAAGTATGTCTCGTGTTCATAATGTTTTTCATATATCTGTGCTATGTAAATATGTGAAAGACCTGAACCACATTATTGAGTTAGAACCAGAGGAGATAGCCAAAGACTTAACGTACGAAGAGGAACCTGTCAAGATCTTGGATAGGAAGGAGCATGTCCTACGCACAAAGGTCATACCACAAGTCAAAGTTTTATGGAGGAACCATGCTATAGATGAAATGACCTGGGAGTTGGAAACGGAAATAAAAGCGAGGTATCCTCACCTTTTGAAAACACCAGTTACGTACGTCAATTTTGATGACAAAATTTCATAAGGATGGGGGGTTGTAAGACCCCAACTTATTATTAATGAAATTGAATTTTCTCTATTTATTATTTTGAAATAGTAAGAGTTGATTTGATTAATGTGGTTAGTTATGGGTAAAATACGCAAATATTTCAAATAAGCAAGTGGTTATAAAATATTCATTGTTGTCGGGGAATATTAGTTTGGTCATGGAATATTCTTACTGTCGGGAAATATTCGTACGACGGCGCAGCTTTGTGTGGGCACCATAACAGAAAGGGATTGGATGAAGAAAACGACAAGTATAAGTTATTTATAAAAATCGCAGAGTTGTTATTCAAGTAATCTTGTTGGAATACCCGTGGTTAAAACACAAAGAGCACACGGTATTGCACCAATTATTGATTCTTACATAAGAAGGCACTACTCAATAATTGTTACAAAGAGTTACTTTCATTCAATATTTTATTTTATTGATTCAATAATTGATACGTTGATATTTTATATTATTGTTGTTTCAATAATTGTCACTACACAGTATTTTCATTATCAGATCAATAATTCATATTATTTGAATAATATTATTAGATAACATTATTGGCAATGTCTAGAAAGTTCTGTCTAAGGAGAGGTTTGGTCACCTAATTGCACGCCAGTAAGGAGAAATCCTTATTGGAAATCCCTCTCTTTCCTGGGAACGGCCTAGTTGCCAGTATTGTGATTCTATAATATTATTTGTGAATAATTAATTATTGATTTATATGATAAGGAAAATATCATTTTATGTGGATATAGATGGAGAAAATTTTAAAGTGACAATTGTTGAAAATTTGTTATTTTATCTTTTCTGATAAATAATTCATTTAAATATATTATTATATTTTAATAATATAATAATGGTGATATTTTTACAATGAATGTGGGATATATGAGTTTATGAGGAGGAGGAGTATTTTTGTTACTAAAAATATTTCAAACATGTTTTTCATGTTTGTGGACCCCATTTCTTAACTAAAAATTGATTATAGCCTGCAAAATCGTCCGTATATTAATTTCGATCAATTTCTGCTTGGAATTTGGAAAAACTTAAACTTACAAAGTTGTAAATAATGGAATTTCCTATGGAAGAGACATAAGGTTTGAATTTTTCAGACAAAAGGACTATTTATTATGAATTATTGAAGTTTCGAAGTTCTGAAATAATTGATTTTTGGAAGTTTTAATTATGTTTATTAAGAAAAACATTTTTTTTGTTTTGTGGGCTACACTAACATGTGCAAAATAAGCTGAGATCAGTTGTCTAAGTTGGGCGTGAAAATTTTATAGATATATATATATATATATATATATATATATTATTTTATTAAATTTCTCGCTTTGGTGTTCTAAGCATTTTCCTATAAATAAGGTGTTTAGGTTAGAATTGAAAATCACACCGTAAACCAAGTTTTCTCTCTATATTATCGAGCGTATTCTTGTGAGTATTTTGATACTTTGAGTGTTGCTATATTTGCAAGTTCCTTCAAATATATATCGATATTCCAAATGTAAGTATCATTCTTTTTCGAGGTAAGGGATATTTGTTTTTTATAAATGATATTATTTCCTTCAATATGGAAAGATTTTTCTTGTGAAATTCTTGTCTTTCAGTGTCGGGGTTACTATTCACATATACGGCACTATTCACGAATACGGCACTATTCACAGAAAAATTAAATTTTTGTTTTTTATCCAAAATATCTATTATGGATACTAGCTTTGATTGTATCCATGTTTTGATCATTCTTGAATTTTACTTCACTATGGTTATTTATGAAGTATATTTGAACCTGGATTGTTTAAAGTATGAATCCTTATTATTTGTTCTTTTGTTTCACTGGATTCATTTTCTTTAAAATATTTTTCATCATCCTCAGCCCTAAATGATGATATTACTGAATATCTTTGGCCTGTAGTGCAAAGACGGTTGATTTTCTTATGAATATCTTTGGCCCGTAGTGCAAAGATGTACAGGTGTTGAGATGAACATGACCAACTGATGAATATCTTTGGCCTATAGTGCAAAGATGAATATTTGATTCAAGATATATATTGATTGATGTTACATGGATAAAATATTGATGATGGACTTTTAAATTCATAGATTATAGTAGATTTTATTCTCTACGTAACTCTTCTATGAATTATTATTTTTGCTGTAAATATTTATCTGAAACTTGTTGTTTATTGTATTTTATCAGATTTTTCCCTGTTGAAGACTAACAATAATTTGTTCTATATTATCTTAGTCATAATATTATTTACTGGGCTAGTTGAGCTCACCCTTTTCCTTTTTGTTCCATTTTTTCTCTCATGAGGCGAGAATGTAGCGAGTACTACTAGTTGGGTCAATGGAATGAAGGTTCTAGAATGTCGTTTTAGTAGTCCTCATTATTTTGTAAAATAAAGTATCAATAATTTTAATGAGGACTTATTTGAGTGTTGATATTGTCTAGAAGACAATATTTGTTTTAAATTCACGCTTTATGTGTTGTCGTCATTATTTTTGCACACAACAATTGTATTAATAAAGTTATAGTTGTTTTACGTAACATGTATTTGGCAACTCGAATGGGTGTTGTATACCTATTTTGGGGCGTCACAAATAAAGCAATTTTTATTTTGTTTATTAATTAAAACAAATATCATTTAATATTAAATGATTAATGAAATTTATCTTTAAATATTGAAAGTTATATTTTATAACTTCAAATATTTTTAAATGAAATTTAGTTTCATTTAAAATGATTTTTATAATATTAATATCATTTTTAAACTAATTTATTTAATATAATTATTAAATAATTCTAATATCATTAATAGTAAATAATTAATGAAATTTACCTTTAAATATTGAAAGTTATATTTTATAACTTAAAATATTTTTAAACTCTTTATTTTCATTTAAAATGATTTTTCTAATATTAAAATGTATTAAAATTAATTTATTTAATATAATTATTAAATAAATCTAATATCATTAATATTAATTAATTAATTAATTTTGCTTTAAAATATTAAAAGTTATATTTTATAACATAAAATATTTTTAAATACCTTATTATCATTTAAAATGATTTTTAATATAATAAAATTATTTTTAATTAATTTATTTAATGCAATTATTAAATAAATTAAATATTAATAATATTCAAATAAATAATAATATTTATGAAAAATATGTCAAATTATTAAAAGTTAATTTTTATAACTTAAAATAATTTTTGGAATTTTCAGAAATTAATTTCTATTTTTTAATAATTTTTGGAAAATAAATTAAATAAAATTATAAAATCTGTCGTTATAGCCTTTAGCGACAGAAACCGTCGGCTAAAGTGTTCTTGAGCACCAAGAACACTAACAGTCAATGTTCAAGGGTCTCACTTTGACCAAGTTTAATTCAGTGTCTACTGTGTTTCTGGACTTTGATCTTGTAGTGTTAATGTAACAACAACTAACAAGGTCAAACAACATCACAAATCCAAGTTACAAGGCTGCAAAGTGGCTGTCAGACCCTCCCTGGGTTTTCTGGGTTACCTAGAAACCCAAGCAGTGTTTGATAGCTACTTCGTGCCTTGATTTAATCGAGCTCGGTTTGATGTTATGGTGTTCTAACGGTTCAAGCTTGTAGTCCACATGTCAAGGTACACCTATCATACATCAGAGCAATCAAACTACATCAGAATCACTAGATATCATACGATCAAACCATGTTAGAAGTGGTGTTCTTGAGTTTTTTGGAATTTCCGAAAATGATTTCGTGAACGAGTAGGCTAGTTTGACCTTCCATTGTGTTCAATCTATTTATAATTTAAGGGATCTAAAAGCATATGTCAATATTACACATAACAAAAATCTGAACTTAGATATAACAACATAGACAAAAGACTCAAAAATCGACAAATTCATGCTTTGCAAAACCTTATCGAGACACTAATAAGGACTTTCTTCGGGTTACCCAGTTTGAAAAGTCGTGGCTCAATCAACGAACTTTGACCATGAATAACTTACAACTGCTCATGCTTTGAATTTGATTCAAATTTCAGATCAAAGATCTCATAGCATACTACAACTTCAAACATTTAAACAACCAAAAACATAAACAGAGAAAGATCTACAGGGTCTGACATTCGACTGTCAGACACAAATTTCCAGTTTTCCAGATTTTGAAAAACACTAGATCTGAGCCTATAGATGTTATAGATCCAACATCTATCAACCCAGATCATCTAGTTACCACCATACAACATGTTTAACACAAAAAAACTAACATCTAACAAAGGATCAAAGATCAAATTTTAGGTTTAGGGTTTTATACCTTTCTTGATAAATCTTGATTCTGGCTTTCTGATTTGCTATAGGTGTTAGTGGGGCTTTGTTTGGGACTGATCTAGAACTAGAATTTTGTGGGTTTTGAGTTGAGAGAGATTGGTTGAGTGTTTGTGCAAAAATGAGCTAACAAATGAAATTTTCTCTCTCCCAATCTATATATATGTCTTAGATGCAATGTATTAGCTGGCTATTGACTGATTGCTGGAGATTTTTAAGTCAAAAGAGTAGATACATTTTGTCACCAACTCAATATATGGATAGATCTACAAGTTAACTTAATAAAGAATACAAATGGGCATTTTGGACAATTGACTTGTGATTTTAAGGGCATTCTTGTCATATTGGCTAACCTTTAGGGTTTGACCCTAAGGTTTGGTACAAAATTTTTGTAGGATTTCTAATTAGAGAAAAAATGAAATTTAAAGTTTCTAAAGATATAAATTAGGGTTCCCTAATTAGATTAGGTTTACTAATTATATAAACTTGAAAATTAGGTTTAAGTATTCACTAATTAACATTAAGCTTGCTTAATTAGCAATTAGGTTTCCTATTTAGCAAATTAGGGTTTCTTAATTAGCTAATTAGGGTTTCTAACTTTTAGAAATTAGGGTTTTTAACTTTTCCCAATAAACCCAAAAAAAAATGAGAATATTACTATCATCTTCTTTCCAATGATGAGTCTTCTCTTGACATATAACTATCTCCACTGTCTCCAAGGAAAATTATATTTCAAATAAACTCCAAGATCATATAGGTAGTGCTCGTAGATATACTCAACAAGTAGATGTGCATAACTCTGTCTTATGATAACATGATGTTGTATATCATTAGACATCTTATATGATTGTTGCAAAACTCCCTTCCAAAGTTGGGTTCACCTCACCCTATTCGGTTCACCAAAATTAAATATCAAATGACGTATACAATACGACACACTTATCTAAAGTTCTCAATAAATTTATTTTCATACTATTTAGGGAGAATCTCAACAGCTATAGACCACCATTCTATTCCCCTGTTATCCCCGCTAGACCCAGCTACACTCTTATTACCTGAAAGAAATTGTAAAGCAAAAATCATCTATCTTCACCTATCTTCACCTGAAATATCAAAAATCATGGTTATACCAAATCATAATTTCTGCTCATAATCATACTAATAAATTCATCTTTGAACTACGGCCAAAGATATTCATAAACAATTCATCTTTGCACTACAGGCCAAAGACATACAACTGTATTTTAAAAGAGTCAAGTAGAGCATGATATCTACTATCTTTGACGAATTAAAAGTTTATTATCAATATTTTATCGCTGAGACTCAGCTTAATAAATAATCCACATCATCGAATCACCCCTGCACTACGATCAAGGATATTCGTTAATATCACATCAATGAATTAATATTTCATTGTTGAGACTCAGCTCAATAATTAATCCATATAATCGAATCATCCTTGCTACTACGGCCAGGATATTCGTTAATATCACATCCATGAATTAATATTTCATTGCTGAGACTCAACTCAATAATTAATCCATATCATCGAATCATCCCTGCACTACAGGCCAAGGATATTCGTTAATATCACGATCACGAATTATCTATGCACTACGGGACAAAGATAATCGTGTTTTCATCAACGGTCCTGATCATGCCATAAAACAATTCATCTTTGCACCCTTGGATGAAGAGAATCCATAGCCATAATCATACCAAAAACTGTGCATCAATGCACTACGGGCCAATGAGGACTTTTACCACATCATTTGTAACATTACGATCATGATTATACCGAATAATCCCTGGTCATAATCATACCAAGTCCATCTATGCACTACAGGCCACAGATGACTTTCATCATTATATAAGTATGAGAATAATGACAATGATATAAATAATCAACCAAATGTGATAAATGATAAATATTAAACATTTATAATACATTTATCTAGCGTTCATAATAACCAAATGTTATTAATCACTTAATAATCTCATAATCTAATATCATTAATATTATAACAATATTTTAATCATTTCTTAAACTTATAAATAATTTATTTCAATTGTTTACACTTTATCAAATAATGCATTTAATCATTTAAAATGTCATACTCATAAGATTTCATCACCAATGATCAAATCCTAATCAAAAATCAGATATACCCTATATATATAGGATTCCCAAGCCATAAAATCCTATTTTCCAATTTTATTACTTCACATAACATATTTAATTCATTTACTCATAACTAGTTCATTTTCATGAAAAATACTAACTCAATCCCAAAATATTTCTTTTTGGGATTTAGCGAAATATAGTCCCATATTGAACATATATTTTTCTCGAATTTTTAAAATTCATTTACTATTTTCATATAAGCAAAATCGCTAATATTTAGACATTTATCATAAATTGTACTTTTGTCCAAAAATTCAAATTTACAAGATATACTCCTATTATATACATGTACTCCCATTAAAAATTTCACCAATTTTGAGTTAACCACAAGGAGTTATAAGGGTTTACTTTTAAAAATAGTATTTTCTTATAAAATTCATAACTCCTAATCTATACATCCAAAAATCGCCATTTTTGGACACAATCTAGAAAACTCATCAAATTATTATTTCAAATTTTTCCAGAATTTTTTGAGGGTCAGAAAAATTATGAAACTGCCCCCGGTAGAAACCCCTTTTTTGAATGAAAATACTAATCATATAAATACGAAGAATCATTCACCATGCATGCGGTAATCACATAGACAGGTTATTCCAACAGAATAATAAAGAATGGAATAATAGAAGAATTCACCATGCATGCGATAGACCGCATGCATGTGTTATTCCCAATGTAATAATAAAGAATAGAATAACGACGAAAAATCACCATGCGCATGCGATGATCAAGACGACATAAAAGTTATTCCAACGTAATAATAAAGAATGGAACCAAGTCATGCGAAACCGCATGCATGATATATTCCAATGTAATAATAAAGAATGGAATAACAACAGAATTCACCATGCATGCGATAGACCGCCGCGCATGCATGTTTATTCCAATGTAATAATAAAGAATGGAATAATAGAAGAATTTCACCATGTATGCGGTACTTCGCATAGACAGGTTATTCCAACATAATAATAAGGAATGGAATAACGATAGCTCTCTTCATGAATACGAAAGAAATAATACCCCTTACGAGTACAACAAATAATATCCCTTACCTTAGAAGAAACTTGATATAGGAGTAGTGAAGCAGCCGAATACTTTTCTTCTTTCTCTCTATAGTTTCTCTCTCTAGAGTTTCAATGAATTCATAAGAAATAATGAAGGAATGAGCTTCTATTTATAGGAGAATGGACTAAATAGTAACTAATTCATGAACGGTCCAGATTGATTTACTTTTAAACGGACGGTCCATATTCAATTACTATGCAATATTAATAAAATATTCTAATAAAACAAAATATTTTAAATAAAATATAATATATTCTATTTATAATCTAATAAAACGAATAACTTTATAAAAGTATTCATTTTTATATAAAAAGCTTTTCTGCTTTTATTACATTAATAATACTAATAAAACAAAATTTATATATATATATAAACATCTGTGACTTCATAAAAAGACACCTCAATATATTTATGAATATTTATCATCATTATTATAATTCACAATATTAATCGACCAGATCGTTCTCAGGAAAGAGGGGCTTTCCAATAAGGATTTCTCCTATCATGGCGCCATAATTAGGTGACCAAACCTCTCGTGGCATAACTTCTGACATCGTTAATATTGCAAATAATAATATTAATAACTTAGTCGTCTCAATTATTGATTTAATAATATATAAAATGTGACGCCCCCAAAATTAGGTATACATCACCCATCTTGAGTCGCCACTTACATGGTATGCAATTTAAATACAACTTATTAACATAACTGCCGTGTAATACGACATAAACCGTGAGTTTAAATACAAATATCGCTCTACTAGATATTATACAAACTCAAACAAAAAGTCCTCATTATAATTTATTATCACACTATTTTACGTAATAGTGAGGACTACTAATGCTATCTTCAGGACCATCACTCGTTTCCAGACTCGTCCCAAATATATTATCATTTCACAAGAGAACAAAGAAAGAAAGGGTGAGCTCAACTAGCCCAAGAAGAAATATCATGACTAAGATAATGCGAAATAAATTATCAATAGTCTTCAATAATGTTAAACCGATAAAATACAATGTACAACCGCTTTAATCTGCAGTGAATATCTGCAATCCATTAAAAGAGTCAAGTAGAAAATAAAGTCTACTATCTTTTAGGTTTTAAAAGGTTTTTCATCAAGTTATAGCCGAGACTCGACTTTAATAAATATTTCACATCATCGAATCACCCCACGCACTACTGACCAAGGATATTCTTTAGATCACGCGACCACAATTATTCATGCACTACGGGCCAAGAATATTTGTGTATTCATTAATGGTCATGATCATGCCAACAATCGTCCATCAATGCACTACTGACCAATCGAGGATTTTTATCACATCATTTGTAACATTACTACCATGATTACCTTCAATAGTCTGGTCATAATCATACCAAGTCCATCTATGCACTACAGCCACGATGACTTTCAAAAAAATATAAACATGAGGATGATGACAATGATATAAGAATTCAATAAAACAAGTTCAAGAATTATTTTATCCGTGAATTATTAACGTCCAAATTGTCAACATGATCTTGTTTTGTAGAGTAAAATTCAAGAGTGATCGGAAGAATATTTCCATGAAAAGATATCTTTGGATGAAACGCAAATATCAAGGATATTCTACTAATTTCATGGAGTATAGAAGTCAAAGTTTTAACCAACTGGGTATAATAAAGAATGGAATAACAAAAGAAATCACCATGCATGCGATAGACCGCATGACATAAAGTTATTCAATGAATAATAAATAACGGAACCAGTCGTGTGAAATTCACAAGCGGCTGTGATGTTCCAACAGAATAATAAAGATGGAACCGATCCGTGTAAAAACACACGATAGGATATTCCAATGAATGATAAAGACGGAACCAGGTCCCAAAAACACACGCATGGATGTTCCAACAGAATAATAAAGATTTTAACCAGGTCCGGTAAAACACACAGCATGTGGATGTTCCAATGAGAATAATAAAGATTTTAACCAGTCCTGTAAAACACACATGACAGGATGTTCCAATGAATAATAGAAGAATGTCACCAAGTATAGGGTAAACCACGATACAAGTTATTCCAATGTAATAATAAGCAATGGAATAACAATAGTTCTCTTCATGAATAAGAAAGAATAACACCCCTTACATTTGGTAGGAGATTGAATCTTTGCAGTTAGCAAGGTAGTAACAAAATACTCTTCTTCTTCTCTCTCTTATTCTCTCTATACTTTCTCTCTCTATAGCTTGAATGAATTAAATGAAAAAAAATGAAGCCCTAGGCCTCTATTTATAGACGATTTCTAGCTTAGCACCGCCGTGTGTGAAAAGGCAAGTGGCTTGACGAATCGTTTTTGACGCTCATAATGTGAAACGACAAGTGGTTCGACGCTTTGTAATGTGAAAAACGACAAGTGGTTCGACGTTTGGTAAAGGTAATTACTATTAACGAAAGTAAATACTATTGACGGGTAAATACTATTCACAAGGGTAATTACTATTGTGAAGGTAAATACTATTCACAAGGATAATTACTATTGACGAAGGTAAATACTATTCACAAGGTAATTACTATCGACGAAGGTAAATACTATTCACAAGGGTAATTACTATCGATTTAAGGTAAATACTATTGATGAAGAGACTCTTAGATGATGACATATGAGCCCCCCATAAAATAATCAAACTTACCACAAATCATAACACATATTTAATCTTTCAATAATTATTAATCATTTATAACTTGTCGTCTCAATTATTGATTTAATACTATAACATATTATACAGATGATACTGTGACAATAATTGAATCAATAATATAAGAGATATGATGCAGCAATTACTGTAGCAATAATTGAGCATAACTGAGTGACTTCTCACGTAAGCATCAATAATCAATACCGTGTGCTACTATGCAACCACGCGTATTACTGTACTTTTACCACCGGGTAGTTCAACAGTTTTAACGGTAACACCTCCGCCGTTATTTTTATAAAAATATTTTTGTCGTTTTCTCAATCCGACAATAATGTTGTGGGGTCCACCAATGATTGAGCCATTGTACGAATATTCCCTAACAAAAAGAATATTCCCCGACCAAACGAATATTTTATAACAACTTGCATACTTTGCAAAATTTATAAATATTACCCACAACTATAACATTATATCAAATTTATTCCATAATATTCAAAAATAATATTTATAGAAAAATTCATCTTTATTTATAAAAGCTGGGGTCTTACATAAAATATCAACAATAATTGAATCAAATAACGTGAGATACTTATGCAAAGAATTATCAGAGTAATAATTGAACAAAAGCGAGTGACTTCTCACGTAAGCATCAATAATCAAAATCGTGTGCTACTATGCAACCACACGTATTCCTGTACTTTTAACACCGGGTGTTTCAACAGTTTTAACGGTAAAACTTTCGCCGTTATTTTCATAAAAATATTTTTGTCGTTTTCTCAATCCGATAATAATTCTGTTGTGGGTCCACCAATGATTGTACTGTCGTACGAATATTCCTTGACAAAAAGAATATTTCATGACCAATCGAATATAATACAACAACTTGCATACTCTGCAAAATTTATAAATATTACCCACAGCTATAACATTATATCAAATCTACACCATAATATTAAAAAAAATATTTCGAGAAATTTAAATCTTTATTCATAAAATTTGGGGTCTCACAATCTCCCCTCCTTATGAAATTTTGCCCTCGAAATTTACGTACGTACCTGATATTCGAAGAGATGAGAATACCTTGCTTTCTTTTCGGATTGTACCTTCCCGGTTATTTTCTCTGTATCATAATTTTCCCATTGCTCATCTCCTCTATTTCAGATATCATTCTAAAATATACCTTCAAAACAAAGGTTAATTGACATATCACAATTTGTCAACTTATCAAGTTAACATTTTGGCTTAGGTAAGTCACACACTAGCGAAGTATATTACTCGTCTCCCCCCTCCTAGTTCTAGACTCATATCTCCGCCAGCGACCATATCCCTAAGCTCTGATACCTTTTGTGATGCCCCCGGAATAGGTATACATCACCTATTCTGAGTCGCCAGATATCACACTATAAAAATCAAATACAAACTTCATTTATACAACTGTTGAACTGTCGTATAGAATACAACCACAGTTAACTATGAGTTTTAATATAAATGTATGTAACTCTCATGGTGCCTCGACCATAACCTTACAATGATACTTTACATAAAAGTATAGTCAAAAATTATTTTAGAAATTAAAATCTTTGGGAAGTTCTCAAGGAAACCTTCGTACATGGGAGGCCATGCGTCTAGGTTATGATAGATATCATATGTCCACAGAATTATCCTTGGTTGACCCAATAGACCCCAAAAAATGAGAAGATTACTATCATCTTCTTTCCAATGGGTGAGTCTTCTCTTGACATATAACTATCTCCACTGTCTCCAAGTGAAAATTATATTTCAAATAAACTCCAAGATCATATAGGTAGTGCTCGTAGATATACTCAAAGAAGTGGATGTGCACAACCACATCTTATGATAACATGAGGTTGTATGTCATTAGACATCTTGTATGATAGTGGCACCCTTCCAAAGTTGGGTTCACCTCACCCTATTCGGTTCACCAAAATTAAATATCAAATGACGTATATAATACGACACACTTATCTAAAGTTCTCAATAAATTTATTTCCATACTATTTAGGGAGAATCTCAACAGCTATAGACCACCATTCTATTCCCTGTTATCCCACTTTCATTCACTACACTCTTATTACCTAAAAAAGAAATTGTGAAGCAAAAGGGGTGAGCACAACTAGCCCAAAGAAAGAATATCATGACTAAAGATAATTTACATCATCAATAGCCTTCATCAGAAATAAATCAAAGATTTAGAACATATGGTAGATGATAAAACTTTTCAACCATAGTTACCGCGGAATGAGCAATCCATTAGAAGAGTCAAATAAACCATAAGATCTATTATCTTCTCTATGTTAAAAGTCCACCGATAATGTTTTATCCTCAGAACATCAATCAACAATTCATGTCCACAATCATATGAATAACTCATAATCATAATTGTGATTCTAAATTCCTCTTCGTACCCAGGACGAAGATAATTTTCATCACCTATCTTCACCTGAAACATCAAAAATCATGGTTATACCAAATCACAATTTCTGCTCATAATCATACTAATAAATTTCATCTTTTCACTATGGCCAAAGATATTCATTAACAATTCATCTTTGCCCTACAAGCCAAAGACATACAACTGTATTTTAGAAGAGTCAAGTAGAGCATGATATCTACTATCTTTAATGAATTAAAAGTTTATTATCAATATTTTATCATTTGAGACTCAACAATAAATAATC
This sequence comes from Panax quinquefolius, assembly GCA_020205615.1. Lineage (NCBI taxonomy): Eukaryota > Viridiplantae > Streptophyta > Magnoliopsida > Apiales > Araliaceae > Panax > Panax quinquefolius. The sequence goes on along the minus strand of JAINUW010000668.1, from coordinate 59,916 downwards.
CACATCATCGAATTACCCCGCACTCTGATCGAAGGAGGATATTCGTTAATATCACATCCATGAATTAATATTTCATTCTTTGAGACTCGACAATAATTAATCCATATCATCGAATCATCCACGCACTACTACATCAAGGATATTCGTTAATATCACATCCATGAATTAATATTTCATTCTTTGAGACTACGCTTTCAATAATTAATCCATATCATCGAATCATCCCTGCACTACAGGCCAAGGATATTCATTAATATCACGACCACGAATTATCTATGCACTACGGGCTAAAGATAATTGTGTTTTTCATCAACAGTCTGATCATGCCATAAAACAATTCATCTTTGCACCCTTGACGAAGAGAATCCATAACCATAATCATACCAAAAAGCGTCCCATCAATGCACTACGGGCGATGAGGACTTTTACCATATCATTTGTAACATTACTGGTCATGATTATACCGAATAATCCACGGTCATAATCATACCAAGTTCATCTATGCACTACAGAATACGTGATGACTTTCATCATAATATAAGCATGAGAATAATGACAATGATATAAAGAATCAATCAAATGAGATAAATAATAAATATTAAACATTTATAATATAATATATCCAAATGCTCAATAATTACCAAATGTTATTAATCACTTAATAATCTCATAATCTAATATCTTAATATTATAACAATATTTTAATTATTTCTTAAACTTATAAACAATTTATTTCAATTGTTTACACTTTATCAAATAATGCATTAATCATTCAAAAATGTCATACTATTAAGATTTCATCATCAATGATCAAATCCCTCATCAAAAATCTACATATACCCTATATAGGATTCCCAAGCCATAAAATCCTATTTTCCAATTTTATTACTTCACATAACATATTTAATTCATTTACTCATAACTAGTTCATTTTCATGAAAAATACCAAATCAGTCCCAAAAATATTTCTTTTTTGGGATTTAGCAGAATATAGTCCCATATTGAACATATATTTTTCCCATAATTTTTAAAATTCATTTACTATTTTTCATATGGCTAAAACTGCCGAATATTTAGACATTTATCATAAATTGTACTTTTGTCCAAAAATTCCGAAATTTACAGGATATACTCCTATTATATACATGTACTCCCAATAAAAATTTCACCAATTTTGGAGTTAACCACAAGGAGTTATAAGGGTTTACTTTTAAAAATAGTCTTTTCCTATAAAATTCATAACTCCTAATCTATACATCCAAAAATCGTCATTTTTGGACAAAATCTAGAAAACTCATCAAACTATCATTTCAAATTTTTCCATAATTTTTTGAGGGTCAAAAAAATTACGAAACTACCCCTGGCAGAAATCCCTTTTTTTGAATGAAAATACTATTCATATGAATATGAAGAATCATTCACCAAGCATGCGGTAATTCACATAGACAGGTTATTCCAACAGAATAATAAAGAATGGAATAACAGAAGAATTCACCATGCATCGATGAGACCATACAGCATGTGTTATTCCCGATAGAATAATAAAGAATGGAATAACAACTAATTCACCATGCATGCGATAGAATCCATGATGCGAGTTATTCCACAGAATAATAAAGAATGGAACCGGTCATGCGTAAACGCTTATGCATGTGATATTCCAACAGAATAATAAAGAATGGAATAACAACAGAATTCACCATGCATGCGTGAGATCGCCATGCATAAAGTTATTCCAACGAATAATAAAGAATAGAATAATAGAAGAATTTCACCATGTATGCGGTACTTGATAGCCAAAGTTATTCCAACATAATAATAAAGAATGGAATAACAATAGCTCTCTTCATGAATACGAAAGAAATAATACCCCTTACGAGTACAACAAATAATATCCCTTACCTTAGAAGAAACCTGGATATAGGAGTAGTGAAGTAGTCGAATACTTTTCTTTTCTCTCTATAGTTTCTCTCTAGAGTTTCAAATGAATTAAATGAAAATAATGAAGGAATGAGCTTCTATTTATAGTAGAATGGATCTGAATAGTAACTAATTCATGAACGGTCCAGATTGATTTACTTTTAAACCGACGGTCCATATTAAATTACTATCGCATTATTAATAAAATATTCTAATAAAATAAAATCTTTTAAATAAAATATAATATATTCTATTTATAATCTAATAAAATGAATAACTTTATAAAAGTATTCTGTTTTATATAAAAAGCTTTTCTGTTTTATTACATTAATAATACTAATAAAACAAAATTTATATATATATATATATAAACATCTGTGACTTCATAAAAAGACACCTCAATATATTTAACAACATTTATCATCATTATTATAATTCACAATATTAATCGACCAGGTCGTTCCCAGGAAAGAGGGGACTTTCCAATAAGTATTTCTTCCTATTGGCGCGCAATTAGGTGACCAAACCTCTCATTGGCATAACTTATAGACATCGTTAATATTGCAAATAATAATATTAATAACTTCGTCGTCTCAATTATTGATTTAATAATATATAAAATATCGACAATAATTGAATCAAATAACGTGAGATACTATGCAGCAATTATTGTAGCAATAATTAAAAATAATTGAGTGACTTCTCACGTAAGCATCAATAATCAAAACCGTGTGTTACTATGCAACCACGCGTATTACTGTACTTTTAACACCGGGTGTTTCAACAATTTTAACGGTAAAACTTCCGCCGTTATTTTCATAAAAATATTTTTGTCGTTTTCTCAATTCGACAATAATTCCGTTGTGGGTCCACTAATGATTGTACTGTCATACGGATATTTCCCGACAAAAAAAATATTCCCCGACCAATCGAATATAATACAACAACTTGCATACTTTGTAAAATTTATAAATATTAACCACAACCATAACATTATATCAAATCCACACCATAATATTAAAAAAAAAATATTTTGAGAAATTTAAATCTTTATTCATAAAATTTGGGGTCTCACAGTTTCTAAATTTTAATTAGGGGTTACCTAATCAAATCCATAATAATTAACATTAATCACATAACACAATTACAAAACAATCTTGTACTCTAATTTGGGTTTCAAATTAGGGTTTAGCACAGTAAAACTAAGTTTTCTACTGTTACACTATAATTGACCAATTATTAACAGCTTACACATACAGTACATATTTATAGTACTGAAATATAATTAATATTATATTAATATTCTCTTTCCTTATTCCAAATCCGTAATTAGGGTTTGGATTCCATATCCCGATGTATCTTTCATACACAACATTATTAATTAAGTTAAAATAATTAACTTAACTAATCTGAATAAATTCATATAATAAAATAAAATAATTTTTATAATAATTCTATAATCATTTCATATATTATTTAAATAATATATAATCATATTTTTATGGAAAATATTTAATAAAAACATTTCTACTATAGAATTAATTATTATAAGAATATAATTTATAATGAACAATAATTCTAAAATAAAATTATTTGTAATTATTTATGTAATAAATATATTTTTATTAATCACATAAATACATACGCTTTGACTTATACATATTCCCACCTTTAAAGTAAAAAAAAAAAGTTTATCGTAAAATTTACGATTTAATTATATAGAAAATCTTGGGTTATTACATTTACCATTGGCGACAAATGCAAGGAGTGCTGCTCCAATTGTCAAGGGTGAACTCCTGGTGGACGGCAGTAATGAAGTGACGATCATCATCCTCCTTCTCCCGAATGATGACCATAATGTCAAGACAATCATCGTCTAGAGTGTATCTATTTGTGTGCTCATCATGAAAAAGGATACGTAGATGAGATAACCTCCTAGCGATGTCTTGTTTACGTCTCCGTTCCCTTTCTTCCACTTCGTGATCAAGAATCGTGACCTCTTTACTTTAACTGGTATCGGTTTGGGAAATAGCATAGCCATAACGTGGGCTGGAACCTTTACTGGAGACTGTATAGGCTCAGGATCGGTAGGTGGAGATAATCGCCTTATGGCTAAAGATGAAGGAATTTGTTTGTGCTTCTGAGGTTTCCTATGACTAGAGATAGCAGAATAGCCTAATCCAGTTGTCCTTGTTTGACTAGGAACTTGAATTGGGTGCTTAATGCCCTGATGATCTTTGTCCAACCCTTGTCCAGGTTGATGACCCAATGACATCATCTCTTGAGTAGCCGACATTACTTCAGCAGAAATCTTGGGTGTGAGAGGTGGAGCCTCAAGGGGATGGTAATGAATGTTGCTCACCTCCAGGGCATGGAAACTGACTCGCTTAACTTCTGAATTAAAGCTGATCAGTGGTATTGACTAGGCTATTGTTGATAAAGTACTTGAGTTGCTGATGAAGGGTGGAAGGGACAACTCCAGCCATATGAATCCACGGTCTTCCCAACAGCAAGTTGTATCTTGTAGCTATTTTGAGCACGTGAAAGGATACACTGAACGTATGTGGACCAATCTCCACTAGCAGTTCAATCTCTCCAATGGCATTTCTTCGGGATCCATCAAAAGCTTTGATAACCGTATTGCTACTTTTGATCCTCTTGGGGTTGATATTCATCTTCTCCAATGTAGCATAAGGACAGATATTCAGAGATGAACCTCCATCTATCAAGACTCCTCCTACCATGTATCCGGAGGACAAAACCGCTATGTGTAACGGCTTGTAATGACCCGTCCCTTCAGCGGGTATGTCGTCATCAGTGAAAGATACCACATTGTTGTTGAAAATGTGATCAACCAGATGTTGGAATTTTTCCACATCCACTGATTTTGGTAAATGGGCTTCTTCCGATGATCTTCAGAAGAGAAAACCAAGTGCAGTATGGAAATTTATTGTGGAGCTTCTCTCAAGCTTAAAACCACCTTGGCTTCATTATGGCCCATGGTATAAAGGAACTCTTCAATTTTCTCTATGGAAACTTTCCCATTTTATTTGATGGTAGGCTTCATCACCCGATGGGGAAGATACAGTGGATTCTCCTTCGACATTGATGCAGTTGTATGTGAGGTAGATCCTTCAGCCTGCCCATAATTCCATGGGACTTTTTTCAAGCTGACAACAGGATACTGTGGCCTAGATGGCAAGAGAATTGGCTCTGGTGTAGCCACTTTCAAAGAATTGTCAGCACCTTTGAGTTGAATTGCTTTTATTGTGAGTGGTCTGGCAGCCGAATCATCCTCAGCGGATATAACTGCTACGCCATCCTTCCATTTTGTAGGACATGTGTTCCCACTCTCAAGCAACAAAGTGTCGTCATCTGCCATTTGCACGACACCGCTGTCAATTAAATTCTGAATGAGGTGGCGGAGTGCCCAACATTCTTCTGTGCTGTGACCGCGAGAGTGGGAGTGGTACTGGCATACTCCATTGGAATTGAACCGTCTTGAATGGGGATTGATTGGAGGTAAAAGGAATTTAATTCTTCCTTCATTGATCATCATCTGAAATATCTCCTACATAGGTTGGCCAAGGTATGTAAATTCCCTTTTGTTGGCAAAATCCTGACGGGCTTTGGCACTTATTCTTTTTGCAACTTTATCCTCCATTGTTTCGCTTTCTGAAGGTGATGATGGAGTATTCATGACAAAAGGAAGGAGACTAGGATGCTCCTGACTGACTAATTGGCGTGTGACTTGATGTTGATGGATCACCAGTTCTGCCAATTAGTATTGTGAAGTGCCTTAATCTTTCTTTCCATCATGAATTGGAACTGTGCGTAATCCCATTTGTCAGTACCATCCTTGTTGGTTTGGGAAGATTCAAAAATGTAATTGGAACTTTGTCCACTGATCTAATTAATCATATTGACCTCTTCTTCTTTGTGTTGAGGAAGAGGGTTGTCTTGCACATGAGGTTGGTCGGGTTTAGTCACCACAATCTCCCCATTGTCGATTAAGTTTTGGATCTTATGTTTCAAGGCCCAGCAATCCTGAGTGTCATGTCCGTACCCCGGCATGATAAGCACATTTCCGTGTAGCATTGTAACCTTTCCCATTTGGGTTGGCGGGTGGAAGAAGATGTGTAATTTTCTTCTGAGTAGTCAGAAGATTTAGAACATTCTCGAGCAAATCCCCTAGGGGTGTGAACACTCGATTATGTCAGACTTCTCCACCCTTTGGCAATGTGGGGTTGGAAGACTGTGCTGGAAAAAGGGATTAGTTTCTCCTCTGGATAGGCATGTTCTGACTGCCTTTCTGACCTTATAGTATCAAGGAAACATCCTCCTCTTTCTTTTTATGGACCCTCCGGGGGTTGTTTCCATAAGTTCCGGACTTGATGTGCTCAGCAACAGCTTTTAGAGCCGCTGGGTCTTGAATTTTTCCTGACTTCAATCCCATCTCATCCATCTCTCCATGTTTAATCATTTCAGAAAATGGCTTACCAATGCCAGTTGAGACTCTCTCATAGAAAGGAGCTTCTTGTATGTCTATGAAAGTCATCACCATTTCTAACTCTGTCATAGAAGAAATAACTTGAGTAATAAGGCACCTCCACCTTTGAGCATACTCTCTGAAAGACTCATTAGACTGTTTCTTGACCTTGGTAATTTGGTATTGGTCAGGAGCCATCTGAGACTGGAAGTTGTACTGAGTGAGGAAGGCATGAGCTAACTCTTCCCAGATATGTATTTTAAAATTATCTAATCTAGTGTACCATGATTGGGCTTCTCTAGTTAGACTCTTTTGAAATAGCTTCATTCTGAGCTTCTCATTCTCGGCATAAGATCTGAGTTCTCTAATGAATACCTTCAAATGTGTGTAAGGATCTCCCAACCCATCATACTTTTCAAAGTCAGGAGTCTTGAACTTCTCTGGACAATGAACACCAAGGAATATACAAAGATCAACATAGAAAATACTCCCATGTGTTCCAATCCCTTTTATAGAACGAATGGTCTCTTCCATTTGAAGGACTTTTATCCTGATATCACCGGTGTCTGGATCTTCTTTGAGATGGGTGTTTTAAGGAATTTTGTTGGTCGTATCCAACTGAAGTTCCAAAATTATTTTATCTGAACCTTGTGTTCCTCCATGTGCAGAGGATTCTATATGTACCAAGTATGCGTGAACCCTGAGTAGACTGGTGTAGTTCTTTAAGCAAAACAGCCAAATCTGTAATTTGTTTGCTTAATCCGTCAAACTCTTCTCGAGAAACACGAGAAGGATTAGACTGGTCAGATGAAGACATAATTGGTTGTAGACTCGTGGCCATTTTGGACTTTGAACGGGTAACAGGCCCAATTGTTTCCCTACAAAAACTTATGTAGGTTAGTCTTAGGGATTGTATAAATTGTTTATATGCTATCATAATATGCCCATTTTAGGAATATTATCCTGTAAAACGGGTGTCATTTGATAGCATGTCAAGCTTTAATATGCATGTACACATATTCTTCATATTTTCCATTACATAGAGATTAACATGGAATGAAATTACAGGTAATTGTCTTTAAAAGTAATTGAAAATGGAAAGCATGAAGAGACTTTCCTCTGCGTTTGGTTTATAAGAGGCTGACCTATCTTAGGTTACTCTCACGGCTTTTTGGCATGAAGGTTCCCAAATCATCGCAATTTACATGACGTGAAGTTAATCCAGTCTTTCAACTGGAGCGAATCTGGGTGATGCCTTTCCTGAGCCTCATTAGAATTAGTCTTCCTACGAGTCCAGTAATCAAACACCGATAGGATAGCCTTCTGGTGGAGGAACCACACAACATACATTCACATGCAACATGTCTCACCATTATGGGAATGATGACATGTGTAAAGCACTAATATCACAGATAGATATATTGCAGTGTAGTAAGTAAAATGCATTCGTACACATTCATCAAAAATGTAAATGCAACATCCACACACAAGCATGTAACAATTTTGAAAAGCTTGTAGTAGCGGCTTAAGTCCTCTTACTGGTGTCCCCAGTAGAGTTGCCACCTGTCGATGTCAGGATTTTTATTGTCCCTCTTCTGTTCTTGTCTTTTGGTGTTCTCATGTTAGGTGAGATTTGTTTGAAAAAACAAGTTATGAAAAGGTCCGAAATTTATATGTCGATGATTTAACTGTAAGAGTCGCCAGTTGGTTTTTTAAATGGTTGTACCAACACAACCGAGAAAAGGTTTGCACATTGACCTAGTGATGTGACACTGCTAAACGGGTATGTGAAATCGAGATTCATTAGGGTCCGAGGACTTGCTTATGTGGAGGGAAGGTGTTAGGCACCCCCTGACATCCGTGTTACCACGGTTACCGCCACTTTTCAATTAAACTGTTATATGAATGTGTGTATGTATGTGTGGGTGGGTCAATGTGCAGTTATTTGGAAGTAGTGCTATGCCTCGTTCACACCTATATACACAGGGTTTGAATTTGTATAAAAATTTAATTTTAAACAAGATATAGCAGTGAGGTTTTATAAGAGAGGTTTTTTAAACCCTGTGCTCAATAGTAATTGAGGCCTTTGATACTTCCATTTTATTAAATGTTCGGCTTGATTGCTTTTATTTTTTGAGATGCGAAGCATCTTCGAGAAAATAATATATAAAGCAGTGTCGAACTCCTCATGGGCATATCCATCACGGGAACCGAATCTGCTTACAGCTGAAAATATCCATCACGGGAACCGAATCTAGATTCAGTAGACCGAATCTCTGATCACATAATTCCTAGGCTCACATGATGCCGAAATTTATATGAAAGTAGTAAGCAGTTATATATATAAATGCTGTAAATATATATATACAGACATGATCAACCACCACGAAGCACCTCCACGAGGGATCAGAAATGTAAATATATAAAAGTGGTAAATATATATATATAGAGACATGATCAACCACCACGAAGCACCTCCATGGGGGATCAAAAATGTAAATAAAGCAGTAAATACGATCAACTGCCAAAAAGTAAACTTTAGGCGCGACTAAATGTAAATAAAGCAGTAAAAACGATCAACCGCCATGAAGTAAACTCCATGCGGGATGGAATGTAAATAAAACTTCTATAGCTTTAAACAGATGAACACTCAGCTCCCGCTGGTAAAAATATGACTAAATATAAGCTCACAAGTGTTTAAAATGAGAAAGCACTAAGTTTAGGGTGTGTACAGAGCAAATTGGACAGGGCTTCCTCACGGTTTTCTGTTACAAAATGGACACCCCAAGCCCTCTATTTATAGAGGGGGGGGAGCCGCATGTACACCTGCGGCAGCCGCAGATGTAGTTGTGGCTGCTCGGGGTGCCCCGGGCTTCACAGGTCCCGCCGTCTCGAAGTACGTGTATGCGTGCAACATGATGTCTGCTCGAACTTGCAGAACTTCAATCTGAGCCTCCGATTGAGGAGTATAAGACCTTTTACAGAGTGCTATTATCCAGAGCTACGCCATGACATGGGATTAGAGATTGTTAGAAGTCAGGAAGATGGGACCATGCCCTTGGTCTTTAAGCTTCAAATTCTATCAGGTGTCCTGCCTTGCGTAGTAGTCACTCGGGATTGTAACTCCTTGGTTCTTGTTGGACATTGATGTGTAGAATGTATGTTGAACTTTTGTGTTGAGATGGCGCAATATGGGATCGAGCTGGAAAAATGATGATTTTACCCCTCACCGGGGTTATCTCTGGTTTGGGTTGATAAAGCAGTCGTTGCTCAGGGTTATCTCTGAGATTGGGCTGCTACGAGTACTGGATGTCCTCAAGGTTGTCTCTAAGGTGTGCCTGACCTCCCGGGGTTATCTCTGGGTTTGGAACTGAGTGCCTCGGTTTGATTTCTGAGGTTGAAGCTGACTACATAGGTTGAAACGAGCATCTCCGGGGTTATCTCCGGATATGCAACTGCATTCCTTGGGGTTAGCTCTAAGGTTGACATTGTCTTTCCCGGTGTTATTTCTGGGACTGAGACTGAGTATCTCGGGGTTATCTTTGAGATGAAATGGCCTTCTCCAGTGTGATTTCTGGTATTGGAACTGCATGCCTCGGGGTTATCTTTGAGGTTGAAACTAACACTTTTAGTGTTATTTTCGGGAATGATCTGAGCTATCCTCCAGGGTTATCTCTGAAAGACGATTATGCCCTCTTGCAATGTTAGTAATAGGTATGCAGAAAATTTTGAGTGTCTACAGGGGGGTCAATCTGCTGCAATCCAACTTTTACTCATTTTCTTATTCACTTTAGCCACAAAACCACCTTTTAAAGCCCAAATGCCACGCCACCATACCTAAACATAAAACAACACTAAACAAGTAAAACTAATCACAGAAATGATGAGTTAACATAGTTTAAGCTTGAACTAGAAGCCGATTTATAGGTATAAAACTCACTCATCACCCATATCATACCCCGCGTAGATCCTCTAAAATATGTGTTCAGCAAACCTATATTGAATTATCGACTGTCCAAATGGCAGTTGATCCTACAGCAATTTAACATCGTCTATGTAAGTCAAAAGTCTATCAGAGGTCAAGGAATTGCAGATCAACTGGCCTCCGCACCTTCAGTGGATTTCAAACCCTTGGAAATATACTTCCCTAATGAAGGGGTAATGATAGTTCAACAACACCATCAGAGAAATACACATCAACTATGAAAGATGTATTTTGATGGAATTGTAAACATGGAAGGTTCTGGAGCTGGAGCACTTCTAGTATCCATTATGCAGGAGCAGTATCCCGTTGCTAACAAATTGCAGTTTGCCTGCACCAACAACACATCTGAGTATAACGGTTGTATCATGGTGCTAAAACTAGCACAATTTATGGGCATCAGACGGTTAACTGTCTTTGGAGATTTTAAATCGGTAATCAGACAAACCACTGGGATCGATCACACCAAATAGTTACATTTGTTGCCTTACCATCGACAGGTTATACAGATGGCTTCAGAGTTTGAAGAAATATCCTTCCTCTATATTCCTCGAAATAGGAATGACTTTGAGGATACACTAGCAACTTTGGCCTCCTTAATCAACATACTTAATAAGGAAAACATTCCAACTATCACATTTTCCCTGCAAAAGGCTCCAGCCTATGGGAACTATATTGGGGAAGTATCGGATGAACTGCCTCACATCCAACACCCTTCGTATCATCATATCAAGGAGTATCTGGAAGATGGATCTACACCCGCTGAAGCGAGTCAAGCTGAAAGAAAGTGGATCCATCGAATGGCTATGAAATTCTACCTGAGCAGAGACGCACTCTACAAGAGAGATGCAGGATTAGGTCTCCTCAGATGTCTAGACAAAGACCTAGCTTAGAGGCTCATGGATGAAATCCATGGTTGATTATGTGGCCCACACATGAGCGGCCCTCTACTTGTCAAGAAAATACTAAGAACAGGGCATTACTAGCACTCTCTCTCTCTCTCTCTAGGCTGACTGTGATGATCACATCAAGAGATGTTACCAATGCCAAATTCATGGGAATGCTATCCACACCCCTCCAAGGGAGCTCCAAAATATGAGTTCACCCTGGCCCTTCTTAATGTGGGGAATGGACGTGATCAGGCCCATCGATCCCAAAGCTAGTAATGGTAATCGATTCATCTTCACCATGATCGACTACTTCACCAAGTGGGTGGAAGCAGCCTCCTCCCCCCAGGGTTACTAAAGAAGTTATCATTTGTTTCATCAGAAATAATGTCATTTGTCGATATGGGCAACCAGAGGTGATTGTGTCAAACATTGCTAAAAACCTCAAAAACCAAATGATGGAGGAGTTATGCAGTAAATTCCACATCAAACATATCAACTCTATCATTTATCATCCAAAGATGAATGGTGCTGTTGAAGCGGCTAATAAGAATATCAAAAAGATCATGCAAAAGATGTCCGCCAATCACAAAGGATGGCCTGACTTATTGCCTCTAACTCTGTTAGCCTACAGAACATCAATGCGCACTTCTACTGGGGCAACCCCCTACTCATTAACCTATGGAATGGAAGCAGTGCTCCCCATAGAGGTGGAAATGGAATCTCTCAGAGTGTTGATACACGCTCAGCTGGACGAAGACCAATGGTTACAAGATAGGTACCACCAATTATCTCTAATAGATGAAAGGCGGGCCGTAACTATTTTTTATGGTTAGTTATATCAACAAAGGGTCGCTAGATCCTACAACAAGAAAGTTTGGCTATGGAAGTTTAAAAAACATGACTTGGTCTTGAAGAAAGTCCTTGACAACCAAGATCAATCCAAAGGAAAATTCACCACAAACTAGGAAGGCCCGTTTGTTGTCAAAGAGGTATTGACAAGAGGAGCCCTCAGATTACAAGAAATGGATGGCGATGAATTTCTGTAATTCATCAACTCAGACACCGTAAAATGGTACTATATCTGAAGTTACTATCAAGCAAGCATCCTATTTTGGATCACCAGATCCCCAGTCAATTCAGGTTTTCTAAACCTCTCACTACATACAACCTTTTTCACATCAGTTTGCCCCATCAGGGATAAACACACTTTCCAACCAGTAGCCTGGTTTCGGATCATCAGATCCTTCACTCAACTCAAGTTTTCAAATCCTTTCACATTTTTAGTTTCGTCCCACTAGGGATAAATTTTTTCACATCTTCAGGTTATCCCACTAAGGATTAAACCTTTCATACCTTTTAGTTTGTCCCACCAGGGATTAAAATTTTCTGTAGTCTGTTACGTACACGGGGCAAACTACGCAGACCTGATCTCCCCAATACATGGGAGTATATAGGCAGCCCTTTTTATAGTCCTGTCTCACCACAGAAAAAAAAATAAAAACATCTCTACACCCTTTTCACCACTTACAACTTTGAACCTTTACGCCAGGTTAGAACTACGCAGACTTGATCTCCCCTCATCAATGGGAATACTGTTGACTTATGTCACACTCCATGTTTTGATGATAACTTTATTATTTCTCTAATCATGCTATATTACATTTCAGGGAAAGACATGAAATTTTAGAAAACAACAAGGAGGAAATTACAAAGTCAAGACATCCTCAAAGAAAAGCAAATATGGGTCCTAGGAATATATGTAAGATCGTAGCATCTATTACTTTCCAAAATAAGGCTCTAGGACATGCATTGCATATACGCCCATATTCATAATTGTTGTCACATGATAAATTAACTAGCACATAATATGCATGACCATTATTTGCTCAACATTTGCTAAGGAATCAAATATTGTTCGGTAGAGCAAAAAGATTGATTAAATTAAATTACCTTTAGTTATGCAAAAATCCAAGTTCACGGTTAAGGCTAACAGGAGACATATACCATTACTGTCCCATGGTTCAAGGAATTTAATTGGGCGTCATCACCGGTCCAATATATGGTAAGATCTGTGGACACCGACTAGCAAACACCTTATGGTAAGCACAAAACATGACATCATAGATCATGCATCATAAATCATGTATAGTAAATCAAGGTCCTTAATTCTGAGCAATCAATCAAGGAAACCAGCTAATCACGTGCATAATGAAAGAGCTAAGATCAAGGAATATTTCTAAGAATGGTAAAAGAAGTCTGTTCCGAGATGACAGTGATAATGGTCATAAAGAAAGTTGTCATATGACAAGATATAGACTAAAAGTGATGGACTACCTAATAAGCAAAAAATCCCTCAGTCATCACTCTAATACACTTATATTGTTCACTCCATCATAATATATATATATATAGGATATCTTGTTCTTTGGCATGAAATCCGGATGTCTGTCTGAGTATCACTTAACTTGCGTATACTGTCTCTCTCTCTCTCTTGTTACCCACAAGCAACAGTACACTGGAAAAAGCATATAAATGAACTGATCTCATACAACGAAAGAGACACGAAAAACATACACAACACAATATAGCATACAAACTACGAAAGTGTTTTTCACTGAGACAGACATTGAGTGCATTAAGAACAGAATTGCAGCTACAAAGAACGTATAGAAAACATTCTGGTAATATTCATCTTGCATATCATTTCATTTCATACTAGAGCCTTGAGTTGGTGAGTAATATATTGCTTGATCATTAGACCTCTAGTGTGTATCTTATTTTCCCTATCTCAATCAATATTACATGTAAGTCTGTTTTGAATTGGTAACTTATTACAGTCAAGTTTGAGGGAAGCATAGGTGCTTAAGAGTGCATAGGTGCACAGGGAACAAAGGTGTTCAAATTGCTAGAACTTGTATTGTAATTGAAAGAGTTCAATAAAAGTGAGTCTCCAATACTAGTTGGTATTGGACGTGGATTAGACTACTGGTCTAGAGGGTAGTAGTTGAACCACATAAAAATTCTGGTGTTTGTGTGATTGCATTATGTACTTGAATATCTTGTTGTTTATCCAGCAGCCTGCATTCTATTCATATCAGTAAAATTGGTTAACTCAATAATATCCTAATTTGGTAATCCAGCTAGCTGCAATAAACATCCAAAGGATTTTTGATAAGAAATAAAAATTGGACATAGGTTGTGCCTACACTTATTCAACCCCCCCCCCCCCCTTTCTAAGTGTACCTATTTAAATTTCAAGTACGTAGGCAGCCATTCATGGTTCGGTCTCACCCCTACCAAAATACAAAAACTTGTCTAGGATAGGCAAATATCAAGGGGGAGTTCAGAATACATCAAGATTGCAAGCCCTAAAGAAATAGGCAAATATCAAGCAAGTAACAAGGCATAAATAAAAGGGACGTGAATCAAAATATATTTCCCTGCCATATATAATGTTGTTTGATATATACAATATATACTGTAAATGAAAAAAATGGCTAAGCTAGTCTGTGCAGGAAGCTGACTGCATAAGTTGAAACGAGCATCTCCGGTGGTATCTCCAGAACTGCAACTACATTCCTCGAGGTTATCTCCAAGTTTGATGATGTCTTTCTCGGTGTTATTTTCGGGACTGAGACTGAGTATCTCGGGGTTATCTCCGAGATGAAACAGCCTTCTCCAGTGTGATTTCTAGTACTTGAATTGAGCTATCTTCCAGGGTTATCTCTGAAAGACAATTTTGCCCTCCTGCAATGTTAGTAACAAGTATGCAAAAAATTTCGAGTGTCTACAATCCAATTGCTACAAAATTATAATTTTCATTATTATTTTATTTAATAAATTAGTACATCACTTTTTAATTACTAAATTAAATTAAAGCAACATTATAATAATTCATTTAATCATTATCAACTCTCTAATTTAATTATTAAATTAAATTAAAATATTATCACATAATAATTAATTCATCACCCTTTTAATTAAATTAACTTCAACATACAAAATTACCAAATATCAACTTACTTAACATATTACACTTAATCAAGTTAATTCCTAAACTCATGAATTATTTATTTAATTAATAAATAATCAAATTAAACAAATATTTATTTAACAATAAACACATCAACTATTAAACAAATATTTATGTAATTCAATAAATATTTGAAATTTCATATAAAAATTCTGGATCGTTACATCCTTCCCTCCTTACAAGGATTCTGGCCCCAGGATCACCATTCAAATAATTCATTCATCACATTCTTACCTTCTTACAAGGATTTTGTCCCCAGAATCGAAGATGCAGATCCAACAAATAACTCAAGATAGCTTTTCATCATCTTATCTTCGAGTTCCCACGTAGCTTCCTCGACACTGTGGTTCCTCCATATCACTTTCATAGAAGATATCGTTTTATTCCTGAGCACTTGTTCTTTTCTGTCAACTATCTGGATAGGTATTTCCTCGTAAGACAAATCTTTATCAAATTATAACAGTTCGTGTAAGACCCCAAATTTTATGAAATGAAAGTATTCAATTTTCTTATAATTATTATTCTATTTAGTAAATGGTTAAATTGATAAAAGGTTAAAGTTAAGGGTGACATGTGAAAATTTTACAAAGTAAGCAAGTTGTCATAAAATATTCGTTGTGTCAGGGAATATTCTTTTTTGTCGGGGAATATTTGTACGTTACTAACAACATAATCATTAGTGGACCCCACAATGGAGTGACTATCAGATATAGAAAGCGACATAAATAACATTTTTATAAAAATAATGGCAAAACTTTTACCGTTAACTATTGAAATACCGGTGATAAAAGAACAATAATACGCGTGGTTACACAGTAGCACACGATATTGTATAATATCTCTGATTATTGATGCTTACGTAAGAAGTCACTCAATTCATTTAATAATTGCCACAGTAGTTGCTGCATAGTATCTCATATTATTGATTAAACTATTGTCACAGTATCATCTGCATAATATTTTATATTATTAAATCAATAATTGAGACAACACATTTATTCATATTATTGTTTGCATTATTGACAATGTCTAGAAAATTTTGTCGAGGAAAGGGTTAGGTTATTTAATTATGCGCCAATAAGGAGAAATCCTTATCGAAAAGCCCTCTCTTTCCTGGGAATGACCTGGTTGTCAATATTGTGAGTTATAATATTAATGATAAATAATTGTTAAAAGATTAAAAATGTGTTTATTGAAGATAAGTGATTTGTGGTAAATATTTATTCAATTTTTGATATAAATAAATGGGTTTGTCATGAGCTATTTGTTGTAAGTTTGACTTATTATTCCATAGGGAGATGTACTAATTTTCTGGACCGTCGATTGTTGTTTTAATAGTAAATCAATATGGACCGTCGGTTGTGGTTTTAATAGTAAATCAATATGGACCAACCGTTTTAATAGTAAATTAATCTGGACCGTCCATGAATCAGTTACTATTTAGTCCATTCTCCTATAAATAAAAGCTTATTTCTTCTCCCATTCTCACCAATTCACTAAGACTCACAAGAGAAACTATAGAGAGAAAAAAAAGAAGAGTATTTTTCTACTTCACTATTGCAGTATCCTATCTCTTGCTAAAGAAATGAATGTTATTTTTTGTATGGTAAGGGGTATTATTTCTTTTTTATTCATAAATGATGTTATTTTCTTCATATTCATAAGGATTGTCATTTTATTCCTTATTAATCTGCGGGAGTAATCTGTCTACGCGGATTACCGCATGCATGGTGAATGACCCTTCATATTTATTCTTTATTAATCTGCGGGAGTAACCTGTCTACGCGGATTACCGCATGTATGGTGAATGACCCTTCGTATTCATTCTTCTTTAATCTGCGGGAGTAACCTATTTACACGGATTACCGCATGCATGGTGAATGACCCTTCATATTCATTCTTTATAAATCTGCGGGAGTAACCTGTCTACGTGGATTACCGCATGCATGGTGAATAATCCTTCGTATTCATTCTTTATTAAATTTTGAAAATGATCTGTTTATGCGAATTACTGCATGACGAGTGAAAATCCAATTACAATTTTGTATATTCTTTTATACTCGTATGAGATAACATTTCTTTTGTACTCATCAAGGGATATGGTCTTCTTTCATATTTCTCCATTTATGGTACAAATTTATTGTTTGTTTCCATAACCTTATTATTAAATGGTGAAAACCCTTGAAATTAGTGGACTATTCTTAATAGTTTGTGCTTCATCTAGTATCATTCCACTATTGGTCTAAACTTTCTTATTAAATGGCGAGATACTATTTATGTCGAGGTAATATTCATTCGGGATACTATTCATTTGGGATACTATTCATTCGAGGTACTTTTCATTCGAATACTATTTATTTGGAGTACTATTCATGGGGTACTATTCACGACAAAAGTGATTTCTTTTTTGTCCAAATTATTTTTGATACATGAATATCTATTTATTTGGGGTACTTTACATGACGGGGTACTATTCCTTTGGTACTATTCATTTGAATACTATTCACTCGGGATACTATTTATTCGGGGTACTTTGCATAATTTGGTACTATTCACTCGGGGTACTATTCATGGGATAATATTCACTACAAAATTGGTTTCTTTTCTGACCAAATTATCTTTGATATATGAATCTTATTCTTAAATTTGAATCCACATTTTGATCATCATGTTGACCATTTGGACATTTTTGAACTCTAGATAAATTGAATTATAAATCTATAATATTTATCCTTGATCTCATTTGATTGATTTTTTATATCATTGTCATCATTCTCATGCTTATATTGTGGTAAAAGTCATCTTTAGCCCGTAGTGCACAAATGGACTGTTGATTGGTATGATTATGACCATCAATTGTGTAATGGTATAATCATGACCTGTAATGTTACAGACAAATGATGTGGTGAAAGTCATCTTTGGCCAGTAATGCATAGATGGACTGTTGATTGGTATGATTATGACCAGAAATTGTGTATTGGTATAATCATGAATTGTACTGTTACAAAAAAATGATGTGGTGAAAGTCCTCTTTGTCTCATACTGCAAAGATGGACTGTTGATTATTGATTTTACAGTTGTATGTCTTTGGCCGTAGTCCAGAGATGGACTGTTGATCATTGGTTTTACAATTGAACATATTTGGTCGTACTCCAAAGATGGACTGTTGATGGGTATTACAGGGATGAAATATTAATGATGGACTTTTAATTTGGAGGTGATAGTAGACATTATGTTCTACTTGACTCTTCTAATGGATTGTTGTTTCCACTGCAGTTATTGATCTAAAATTTGTTATTTATTGTATTCTATCAGATTTTTCCTTGTTGAGGACTAAGGATAATTTGTTCTACATTATCTTAGTCATAATATTATTTATTGTGCTATTTGTGCTCACCCTTTTGCTTCACAATTACTTTCAGGTAATAAGAGTGTAGCTGGGTCGAGCGGGGATAACAGGGGAGTAGAGTGATGGTCTGTAACTGTGGAAGTTTCTCAATACATTATAAAATAGCATGATAATATATAATTGTATTGGGAACTTAAGATGTGTGTGTCATATTTTATACTCATTTAATAATTGATTTTGGTGAACAACAATTGGGTGATGATTTTTCAACTGGTAATAAATCATCCTGATTGCCATATTTTATTATACCAATAAAATTATCTAATAAAATTATCATATGTCTTCAACTGGTAATTAATAAAATATGACCATATTTTATTATACCAATAAAATTATCTAATAAAATTATTTAATACACATTATCATATGTCTTCTCGTTTAATACTCATTTAATAAAATTGGGTGAGTATAAAATTATTAAATGAGTATGTCTTCTCGTTTAATACTCATTTAATAAAATTGGGTGATGATATAAATCAGGATGTTGAAATAGTACCCAACAATTGGGTGATGATGTCCATCTTTGGACTACGGCCAAAGACATACAACTGTAAAATCAATAATAAAATTTACCCCATTTTAAAACCAATGATCAACAGTCCATCTTTGGACTACGGCCAAAGACATACAACTGTAAAATCAATAATCAACAGTTCATCTTATACTCATTTACAGGATAAAATTTTATACTCATTTACAGGATAAAATTTTTGGCCGTAGTCCAAAGATGGACTGTTGATCATTGGTTTTACAGTTGTATGTAAATGAGTATAAAATTTTATTGGGTGATGATTTTTCAACTGGTAATACATCATCACCCAATTTTATTAAATGAGTATTAAACGAGAAGACATACTCATTTAATAATTTTATACTCATCTGAGTTGAGTTGGGTACTATTTCAACATCCTGATTGCCTAATCGAATAATTATCGAGCCTATTATCAATAAGACTCTACTTAAACTCTTCAATATTATCTTAGATAATTTATTATTAGTCAAAAACATTTTTAAATAGCTCATAATAATTTTCAAATAATTATTACCATTTATAATGATTTTTCAATCATTAACATCATTTTATATGATTTAAATACAACAAAACTCCATTATCATTAATAATTAATTAATTTCAAATATTAATAAAATCCATGTCATAATATTATAAGTTATTTATAATATCTCAAAGTATTTTAATACCTTAATATTTCCTTTAAATAATTTTAAAACATTTAAAACCATTAATAAATAATTGCCAATAATATTAAAATATTAATGTAGTTCATGACAAAATATTAAAAGTTATGTTTTATGACTTAAAATATTTTTAAAACCTTTAAATCATTTTTAAAACATTAAAAATATTTTTCCATATTTTATTTAACACAATTATTAAATAAATTTATTATCATTAATATTAAATTATTAATGAAATTCATCCCAAAATATTAAAAGTCATTCAAAATAACTTAAAATATTTTCTAACACTTTAATATAATTTCAAATTATTTTAAAAGTATTAAAATCATTTTTAAGTAATTTATTTAATATAATTATTAAATAAATTAAATATCATTAATGTTTAAATAAATTAAAATATTAATGAAATATATCTCAAATTATCAAAAATCAATTTTTATGCTTTAAAATAATTTTTACAAATTAATTATGAATTTTTTATAATTATTATTCATTTTATTCTAATTATTTAAATTAAAAAATTAATTTTTATTAAAACTGTCACTAAAGGGGGTCTATAGCGACAAAACTGTCGCTATAGGTGTTCTTGAGTCCTTAAGAACATTTAAAGTCAGTTACCAGGGTGCCTAGTTTGACCACATGTAGATCTTTGATCATAAGGTTTCTAGGCATGTAAATGTAATAGTGTTGTAGTATTGATGTAATACTACAAGCACAAACAAGTTACAGTGCCAAACTACAACACAACTAGAAGATATAAGCCTTTAAAAAGTTTGTTAGAACTGTTCTTCATTTTCTGGGTTACCCAGAAAATGAAAACAGTGCAAGGGTCCATTTTCCAGCCTTTAAATCCTGGATTTCTGGGCTTTGATTATGTGTTTAAGTGCCACAACTATGTAGTATGTATGTCAAAGTACAAAAGTAATACACTTTTGTAGCTTAACAACATCACATGAACAAGATCTGGCTTGGTCAAAGTACCAGCCAAAAATTGTTCTTCATGAATCTCGGTTTTCCAGAAATGTTCTTCAGGCAGTTGGTCAACCCTACTTTGACCATCATTATCTTTGATTCTGTTAATGATCTAAGTGTTCTAGTGTCTTGGTTGTGTAGTCTTTATGTCTGTCTACAAAACCAATACACTTACATGGCCTAACTACTTAACATCAGCAAGATCTAAGGCATGCCAAAGCTTGTCAGAAGGTTTTTGGGTTTCTGGGTTGCCCAGATTTCCAGATTCCATAGTTGGTCAACCATGTTTGACCACTAATAACTTGAGATCTAGACATAGTATGGACTTGCTTACACTTTCAGTCCACTCTCCTCATGGCATAGAACATGAAGAATACACCTATATAACTTAACATCTAACACACAAAGATCTATGGCCTCTGACATTAGGCTGTCAAGCCATAAATGTAACGCCCGAGAAAATTGGATTTATATAAGAGTTCAATTTTTATTTGATTATGTGAATTAAATGAATTTAATTGATTATTTATGTAAGTAAGCTATGTGAAGGTCGTTCTATGACCTAGAATGTGCGGATGTGGTTAGGATTCTGGCTATGTGTTAGAATTAATTGTTTTGAATTTTCAAGACGAAAATAAAAGTTTTCCGAGAAATTTCTGTAAAAACACTATTCATCCTTTTCTGCTCGGGAATTAAGTTTGAAATTCTGAGAAACGCGTAATGATAGAATACGAGGATGAGATGAAATATCTAATAATATTTCAGTTATGGCAAATGAAGTTTTCGCCTGCGGACTTAAAACTTAAGAGTTGGGAAATATGATTTCCAAGAAGGAAATGATATACGTATAATGATTAAGATGATTATACGTACGATATACGAGTAGGATGCTATTTAGTATACGAGTATAGTATGAAGATTTAATACGACGTATAATACGAATATCGTACGAGTACTATACGAAGAGAATACGTGAGTTATATGCGTAGCATACGATTGATTCTTAATGGACTTAAAGTTTAAGGACATTGTATAATCTAATTGGACTTGGATTATATCAAGCCCAATGAATTATGTAATCAATGTGATAACCCAAAAATTCATAAAATCTTGAGTGATTAGAATAAAGGTTAAAGAATAAAACCTAGATGAGAATTTGAAGATTTATTTAAAATTTTCAAGTAAAACCTATATGGTTTGCTATTCGAATGAGAATAGAAAAAATATGGGTTACAAAATTCCTAAACCCTAGAAATGAATTAATATGTACTTGAAGGAATATCAAGAATAAGGTATTACGATACCTATGAATTCGATGTGAACTGAATAGTCTAAGAAATATTATATAAGTACATATAGAAATTTTCTTAAGGAGATAAGATTTTACATGAAGAGATCTTATGAGGTTAAACGAAGATAAGTATATGTATAGAAATATATATATATATATATATATATATATATATATATATATATATATATATATATATAGTAAGGTGCTATATATATTTTAGCAAGAGGAATGATGAATTAAGTTAATGATATAAGGATGAAGATAAAACTATGTTAGTAATTAACATAGCTTGAACGTTGGCCTTGACTGGCAAAGAAGAATTTGAATAAGTTTAAAGCCGTTAGTTAATACAATTAACAATAAGAAGGGAGTAATTTAAAACTCAAAATTTGAGTTAGAGATAGAATTTTGAAGTATGGACTGCTCGGTTGCGTCCAGAACATCAAGTTTAGTCAGAATGGACAGTAAACACAAAATGTGTAAAGGTTGACTTTTGGTCAAAGTTAACAGTTGATTTTTTATGGAGAAAAATCAAAATTAGTGTGAGAAGTGAAATATGTTATGATTATGTGAATTATGTATATGATTAAATAAATATACATTATATAATGTGAATACATTTATTTGTATATAAAAATGAATTAAGAATTAGGTTATGTAACCTAATTTATATATTAGATGTGATAATTAAATAACCTAAGAGGTTATAATATGGGAGAATATTAGTATATAAATATATATACTAATATTAAGAGATTTATTTTATATATCTCAAATAATTAATGTTATAACCAAAGTTTAATTGGGTTATGGAATTAAAGATATATGAGTAAGGAATTTATTTACAAAGGTGTAGTGGAACCCTAATTAAATGATAAGGGTAGAATGGAATATAATTAAAAGTAATGGACTATAATAAGGTCATAGCCCAAGAATTTAATTAGAGTCCAAGAGAATTAGATTTAATGGACTAAGGAGGTTATATTATTTTAAACAAGTCCAATTAATTAATTAAGCATGTGACTTGTGGATAAAGTGATTAAGGGCAATTAAATTGTTAATCTAGCCCAAAATATTATGTGTGGGACAAGTATTATAATGGCCCAATTTAATTAGGGTTGAAAGCCCAAGTTAGTTTTTGTTAGTAAGTAAAACAAGTAAAATTGCTAGCTCAATGGAATTAATTAAGGGCCCAAACTAAGCCCACTTGTCGGAGAATAATCACTACAAAAAATGGGGTTTCAGTAACAACCAATTTTCGTTGCTAAAGGTGCCACATTTCGTTGCAAAAGGGTTTTAGCAACAACTTTACTGTCGTTGCATCTTTCGTTGCGCAATAAGCATTGCTAATTGTTACGCAACGAATATTTTTTTTTCGTTGCCAAAAGTAATACATTTTACAACGAAATTTGGCTTTCGTTCAGAGACATTGATCCTTTAGCAACAAAATGTATTGTTGCAGAATAATTAAAATTTCGTTGCTAAAAACCCCATTTCGTTGCAAAAGCCTGCTAATTGGCAAAAGAAATGAACTTTTTTTTTTTGCGACCATGCATTTTCGTTGCAATTGACACCATTTTGCAAACGACATTTTTCGTTGCGATAAATTATGAAAATTATTGCCTAAGCTTGCTTTAGTTCATGAATGTAAACTTTTTAACAACGATTTTATTGCTGATTATATTATTTGGCAATGACATTATCTTTGAATCAAGAATCGAAAATGTTTGTTCTTGGTTATTTTTCAATAAAGAACGAAAGTCGTCGATTAACAACATTATATGTTGTTGCTTTTTATATGTGCTGACGAAAGTTGATATGATTTACCAGCGATAAAAATGTTACCTTTTATGTTAGTATTAGCAACAATATCCTCTCCGTTGTTATTAGGTTAATTTTTCGTTACCAAATATTATATTTTTAATGCCATTAGCAACGAAAATTTGTTGCTAAATGTCTAAAAAATTGTTGTTATATTAAAACTTGTTCAATGCTTTTGGTAACAAATTATATTGTTCTAAATCAAAATTTGACATTCTTTTTGTGTACCTAACTGAGTCAATGTCCCCATAACAAATAATGACAAAAATACAAAAAACTATAATATTATTAACTTAATAAAATCATCCACTACATAATCATTCATTATCTTTACAATTAACCATCTAAAGCTACCACAGTTCTTCAATCAAAGTATATATCTACATATATAGAGAGTACATTTCATAATTTCGTCCCTTGTCTTCCGTAAATGTAGCAAGAAAATTTGATACCCAGTATTGTAAGTCAGGTCGTAGAAGCAGTCTTCCTGCACATATTTAAAAATAATAGCAAAGTCAGAAAAATGAAGCAAATAAGTCACCAGAGGCACTTAGTGCCAAAATCAATACACAAAGACAATAGAGTTGCTACGTGGTACTAATGTACAAGTATTGCTCATAAGCGTAAAAAGACAATAGAGTCGTAATATTGTCGTCCAACCGGCTCGTAGTCTGTAGGCCAAGATGGTGCTTGCTTTCAGCAGCCTCAAAGGGAGGTGATATTTTATCCTTCCTGTTGAACTTGTCAATGAGTTGAACTCCTCGAGGATGTTTTATGTCCCCATTGGATGCAAAAACTGTTGACCCATTTAGGCGTTTCACGTGCTCGGTAGAAGCCTATTAATAAGATCTGGAGATGCTCCTACAACCGTAATTAGAAAAATCTCATTAACTTTGACCAGCAATGGTTGGTAACAAAAATATTAATAATCTAGAATACCAATAAACTTATTACAGTAAAGCCTTTTCACGACCATATGCCAATAATCTAAACATTAAAAGTTATGTCTAAATAAGATGGACACACCTCCTGTTTAAAGTTGAAAAGCGGTGGTAATGGACGACCATTTGGTAAGCGAGCATTGGGCTCTCGTAGCTCATCAAAGAAAGGATGTGAACATGCTTCTAACTACAATAGAAAGAATTAAATCTAAAACAGAAAAGCAATAGACATAAACTTGCCCCAATCAAAAGACAAATAAAAGAAATCCTTATGGCTCTACAGTCATCAGCACAAAATAAAGACCACCTATAAGATAATAAGAAATGGACCAACTACTCAATAATAAAAACTATTAATTTGCACTTAAGCCAATGAATGAAAACTTGTTACTCCTAATTCCTAAATAACAGCATAACAGATATCTATCCGTAACAAAGAAAAGTTGAATGAAACTCACAGCACTGCAGCGAAGACTTGGTGATTATTGCAGCAACCGTGAAGCAAGATCAATTGCTTCTGGAGGCATTCGTTTGTGGAAAACCTGAAACCACGAATATGTAAGAATACCAACTACGTCTGAATATACCAAAAAAAAACTATAAAAATTTGTAAATAAATGGACAGTTTAGCAGATCAGTCATATGTGGGATTGAACAGCTGAATAACTTATGATGTCCACAAAAATTTAAGGAGTATAAACTTAAAGATGGAGAAATTAGAATATAGTCTCGAGTCTCTCGACTACAAGATAGAGCCCATTTAGGACCTTGCATGCTCAATTTTAATTCTTACTTGCAAAAAATCTGTAAGTCCAGTTGTTTTTTCAATTTAGTACGTTAGTTTTTACTTTTTAATAAGTACTGCCAATTGATTTGTTACTGGCCAGTTTTACAGAAAATGTTACGAGGCAACAAAGAGAATGTCATACTTCGAGCACCATCAACACTAATTACATACATCTTATAAGTGGTGAGAATCGATAATTTTCAAGTTTATGGCAATTAACTTTTGGGATATGATGTAGCAGGAGCAGAAGAGTAAAAAGCATACCTTGTGCCATGGATGTGCCTTGATTTGGGGAAACCTAAAATCAGTATAATTTGGATTCATACAACGAATTTCTTCTCGAGTTGGTGTGCCAAGAACCTAGAAGATGAAATGTAAGAAACTCTAACTTAAAACACAATCTAAACTGTTTATAGTCTGATTGTCACACCTTGATAATTTCTACCAGCTGATCCACAACGTTTTCTCCAAGAAACAATGGCTGTAAAATTATTCGAGTGATGTGATGAGAATCAGAATAGAGAAAACCAACAAAAGATACTAACTGCCAACCTGGCCTAGAAGAAGCTCACAGCCAAAACACAACCAGCTAACCATATATCAATTGAAGTTGTATATTCAGTTGCACCAAATATGAGTTCTGGAGCGCGATAGAACCGTGAACAAATGTATGAAATATTTGCTTCACCCTTCACGGCTTCACCTGAATGGTAACTCATGGTGAAAATATGACAAAGAAAAGCTGTTGCAAGATCACATCTGACATGGAGATATCAACAGAGAACATTTCAAAGGGTTATTCTCTAAGCAATTCACATACCACAATGCAAACACTCAACAGAAGATAATGTACACTGACATACCATACTCGTACTTTTCATAGATAAATAAAATGCATATTTTAATTGGATCCTTTTCACGCTTACACCTATAGGGGAGAAGCATGTTTTCACAGAAATGCAAGGAGCACCACTCTTAACAAGATGCAAACACTTGCAATAAGATGATATACAGCTCATACCTGTACATTCTTTTACAAAAATTAAAATGCTTAGTCTAGTATATTTGATATTTAATTGGATTCGTTTTTTAACTGTTCTGTATTAATGAAGGCTATCCTAATAGCTAGGAACCGAAGAGTGTAGCACACTTATATTATTCATACCCGTAGCACAATTATATTATTAATACCCGTAGCACACTTGTATTATCGAGCGTCCCACAAAGTGTAGAAGTAAACTTTAGTCAGAAAGCGGTACAAAATTTGAGTCCCAAGTGTTTGCCTATGAATACTAGTTAAAAAAAGGAAAAACATGCTCTTACCAAGCATACCCATGACATGAAACAAACACACTGGAGCTTTTTCTGTAACGAACAACTCTTTGAATGGTTGGTCCACTAATAGCTCTTGGTCCTCCCTTGAAACTCCACTTTGTGCTTGTCTTTGATTGCATACCCATGCCATGTTGGCCAAAAAGGTCAGTGTTCATACCTTTAATAGCAAAAGTGGTCTGATCCTTTCTGATATTACATGAAGGCTTCTTAGCCAACCTTGAGTGGTCAATCTACAAGTCAAGCGCAAAAATTATCAAGGAAAACAATCTTCTTATGGTGAGGAGATGATACATGAGAAGCAGCCAATAACCAATAATACAATGATTGACTATTTGGCCAATTTCATCTTCATACTTTTAGCTCTTCAAAGATCAATGTAAGCTTATAACTAAATTTCATATTGCAAAATTAAGGGAAATGCCTCAGCATAAGATATAAGTATGCATGTAAGTTGTGGTTTGGGGGGGTGGGGGGCTGTTACCTGTTATTGAAAGCAAGTAAAAATGTTATATGATAATTGTATTGGTGCAATTTCAAGAAAAGTGAGTAGCAATTAGACAATGAAAAAAATACAGACAAAAAATACATCTCCTATTATGCAAAAATTTGAATAATGAAATTTGGGAGGAGGATTAGTGGCACGTATGAATAACCTCAATTGCTAACATATGAATAAACCCAGTAACCCACCATCATCAATGAAAATTTTGTATGATTATTTTTTCATTTTTTACTTGCAGATATTGCAAGGAAACAAGTAACGTAGCAGATTGGCAGAGATCACATTTCAATTTATCACTGACAAGATAGAAGGTATCCAGATCAAGATTCAAGATAATCCCACAAAACGTAATGAGAAATTGGGCAGGATAAAGAGGAAAAAGAAATTACAGTTCCGCTAATTTGCACTTACATAACGCATATTTTCAAGAACATTAAGATAAATAAATTACAACCAACCTGTCGTACGACTGACAACAAATTCTTCTCCTTCAGTCCGGATGCTGAATGTTCTTCAGGACCAGCAGAACTTCCAGGAGTCATAGCTGCACTGGAGCAAAAACCAACAGCGGATGAGCCATGTGACGCATAGCCAGACGGAATTCCCAAGGGGGTCAGTCCTGCATTGGTTCCCGGCTTATATGGTGGTGCAACAGGAAATTTAACCCCAGGCGCAGCTGCAGCTGGTGGTATATATACATTACCAGTAGAAGGTGGCTGGGGGAAACCATTGTGGCCTAAAAATTGGTGGGTATTTTGGGGCACATATATACAAGGTAAATATGGATTATACGAAATGTAGTTAGGAGGATAAGGTTGCCGAAACAAATGAAATAGATGTGGAGGCACAACTAAAGAACTCTGTCTGTAACTATTGATTAGCAACAATAGATAACTGGTGAAACAAAAAAGGTAGCAATATCAGATCTCAAAAACATTTCTTGATAAGCCAAGGCTAGGTGTGGGTGGGTGTTTGTGTGTGCTGGGTGGTTTGGGGGGGAGGTTACACAGGTATCAAAGTGCTCATCTTTAAACAGTTAAATGTATTGTGAGCCCTAAAAGATGATAGAACTTTATCCATTAGAAATTGCAGAGAGCATATATGCAAGCAGTTCTAACAACTCCCACATGGAAAATAATGCAAGAACCGGTATTCAGAATTAGGAACTGAGATAACTACCAAAAAGTTCTAGGGAAAAAAATACATCAGATTATTTATTTCAATCAGATAAGCTTATCATAATAGGTAATCAATTACGTGTTCTAACAAAACTCTAGTTTTCAATTGCCAATTAAGGCTACCATGCACCAATCATCTAGTGATAAATGAGAGTAGGGTAAGTGAACAAAGTGGTAAACCCCAAACAAATGATATTGTCATTGCTCCATACTGTCAAGTGTCAACAATTCAAGAAACACAAGCTTCATATGATCCAGACCACAAATCTCAACAGAATTGAGCCACACTATTCACTCATCCTGAGCAAATGACGTTTTTGCTTTGCTTAGGGTGGTTAAGATGGCTCCAAGAATATCAAAATACAATTTCCTTCACATGTCAAATATTAAGCATTGTTGCACTATTATCCAATATTCTTCCATAACTATACCAAGCCAAAATATATACCCAATTCAATTTAAAAGTAAACTCACCTTTCAAATCAACTAGATGTTCCAAAATATTATATAATTTACATCTCGATGAGTTAATTTTCCAAAACACAATTTCAATCCCCAATTTTTCACACATTAGATCCCTAAAATAGTTAGGAGTTTCAAAAATACCTAAATCAATTCGAAATTCCGTAAAATTAAAAAAAATAGGACTTGAAGGGACTCACCCAAGAAAGGAGGTAGGAAAAGATGGCGGTTACCAGCGGCAGAGATGGAGATGGAGATGGTGGCGGTGGTGCTCCTTCGTTGCCGCGTAGATTGTCTATATATGGGGATAGATCGCAGTGTGATGGCGGGGGCGGTGCTCTGTTCATATCGAAGCTGCGGTGGAGATGGAGACGAATCAAAGCTGCATTAAAGGTAAGCAAAGAAGAGAAAGTGGAGATGGAAAATCGAGAGGAGAACCAATATGGGTTATTTGGGCAAAACACGTAGCTCAGATCTATTCAGCCTATTCACATATGTATTGGATTTTATATTTTTTATGAGATAATTGTTTAATAATGTAGTTGATAGATTTAAACACTTAAAAAGAAAAAAAAAAATTAAAATTTGTATTCAAATAAACATATAAATTTGTATTTACAATTTAAAATTTAAGATGTCATAAATTAACAAAAAAAAAACTCAATAAAACTCTTTTTATTGAAAGGATGAATAGTATTTTAGTATTTCTAAAGGAAATATTTTTCACAATTAATTCTAAGAAATTCATTTTTTGCAAAATAGTGAAAGAATTATCTCCTGCAAAAAAAAACTCAATAATACTACATAACGAGTAATAACTCCTTCGTAGATAATATTTTTCTTTGTAAAATTTCACCGTAAAAATGGCAGTGGCAACTATTTTCCATCGCCTCAATTTTAAAAAAGCAAAAAATAATTTGTGAAAAATGTTTCTTTCGCTAATAAATATAATATCATTGATTTTTTTTTCTATTCATTATTCTCTCGCTAGAACATTCTCATTTTTCTT
The DNA here is from genome assembly GCA_020205615.1 of Panax quinquefolius. Classification (NCBI taxonomy): domain Eukaryota; kingdom Viridiplantae; phylum Streptophyta; class Magnoliopsida; order Apiales; family Araliaceae; genus Panax; species Panax quinquefolius. Next base: position 29,692 of record JAINUW010000668.1, on the reverse strand, counting down.
GATAGTAATAATTGTATAAAATGATACGATATACTAAAATTTGTAGTCATAATTTTTATCGTACCAATCTATTAGACTAATATAATTTATTATTTTTAGGGTATACATTCTCATTTTAATATTAAGTAAATTTTGTAATTGGAACTCTATTTTTTAAAGGAATCAAAATTATTTATAAAGTTTATGAATAATTGTATAATGTTGTAAAATATTAATAAATGAAATTATGAGTGTGAATGTAGAAAATAAAATCAATAATTAATGATATTTTTTATTAAAATTTGTTATTTCATATATTTGAGCTAAAACAAAGAAATACACCTTTGTAATTAGCAAATGTACACACACACACACACACTATGCATTACAAGAAAAATGGAAACTATGAGTATCGATGTAGTAGAAATTCAAATAAAAACTCTTACATGATATGTGTTTGATAATTATTTCATATATCTAATTAGAACAAGTAGATACATCTATATGATTAATAAATAAATAATGATAGATAATAAAATATGAATTGTGGAGAATACTAAAATGTTACTCCTTCGCTCCAAAAAAAAAGTTTTATTGAGTATGTTTTTGTTAATTTATGAGATCCTAAAATTCAAATTATAATGTAATTTTATTTAATTGTTGAAAAAAAAAATTATTTTAAATAATAATTTTTATGTTATAACATTGAAATTGTTTCTGGTATAACATTGAAAATAGGTTGTAACATATCAAACATAAATACAAAGTGCAATTACAGAGCAACTTTTATCCAGCACTTAGCAAAGAAGTTTCAAAATCTGCTATCCAATTGATTTAGAACCTCCAACATAGTGCGACGTAGTTCACTATCACCGTTACCACCTCCAGATTCCATACAAGCAGTTCTAATACTAACTAATACTAATCATTTAAATAATACTCCATATGTCCCATAATAAACGTCCTAATTTGACTTTCATGGTCAAATTGTTAATTTTTAGAATTATTTATTAAAAATATTTATATATAATTTTCAATCTACCAAGTTAACTCTTTTTAATTAATTAAGAGTTGAAACAGTGAGTTTTATAATTTAAAGGATCCCCTTTGTTGCTTTTATATAAAAGTTTTGAAGAATTGATAAGAATTAAAGGGTTGATATGAATATTTGTTTGGCATTTATGCTCTATTGCACAAAAGAGTGCCACTTTTTTTCACTTTATGATGTATGAAATTTTAAAGTTTAATGTAATGTAAAATTATTTACTTTATAATTTATTAAAAAATAATTGATATTGTAAGTTACTTAAAAATGTTATTAAAAGTAAATTTACTATTATAAAAAAAAATTAATCTATTTATATATAATACAATTTATATTCACTGTAAATTAATTCTAAAAAACTTATTTTAATAAAATAGTGACTAATTTTATCTCTCGCAAAAAATCTCTCACCAATAATTTATAGCTAGTAATAATTTCTTCATTAATAATATTTTTCTTTGCAAATTTTTATCAAAAATTGGCGCTAAACATCATTTTATCATCTCAATTTTGCGAAGGAAAAAAAATCTAAATTGTGAAGGATGTTTCATTCATAATAACTATATTGTCACTAATTTTTTTTCTTCATTATTTCCTTGCTAGAAAACTCCTTATGTGCAAGAATGAATTCATTCACAAAATTTCCTTCACTACATCCCTATTTTTCATATATTAAAATATAAAATGAAAATAATAAAATGAGGGGGAGAAGGAGAAGGAGAGAGAGGGAGAGGTGGGGGGAGGGGGGAGGGGGAGGGGGAAGGTAGGGGGGGGAAGGGTTCATGATATTTTCACATTTATTTTAAATATTTTTATATGAGTATACAGTGAATTTCATCTTTACGTGAAGAAAAATCATGTGAAAATATCAAAAACACATATAAAAATAGTACTCTCTATGTGAAAATATCAAAAACACATAGATTTGAACATGTGACCTATCATTTTGAACTTTGGTCATTTGACCATTGGAGCAACATAAGTTATCTATTAATATTTTGCAAAGATTAATATTTATAACAAAACATGAGACTTCTCCCATATATTCCTTACTTCTCCTTCACTACATACCATTAATATAATCTCAGAAAGATATATAATAATAATAATAATAATAATAATAATAATAATAATAATAATAATAATAATTAATAAAAAATAATAATAATAATAATAATAATAATAATAATAATAATAAATAAATAAAAATAATAAAATAAATTAGAATAGTGGCTATTTACAATGTTACTATAAAAATAAAAGTTCATTGATTTTCAATGTATACATAAAAGTTACTTCATGCATACGTAACATATGATCCATAATTTGCACAACAATTTATGCATGAAATACAAATATATTATCTTATAATATTAACACACTAATTTGTCGTTTTATTCTGTGATATATAAGATCGTTAGTATGGAAAGACCTGTTTGACTTCTTTTTTTTTTTTTTTCCACAAGCGCTAATTATTATATCAATTCTTTTTTTTACAAAATTAAAAAGTAGTAAATTTTCTAAAACAATAACATTAATTATTCCTTATTTTAAAATGTCCAATATTAAAAACTAATTAATTAACTTGGCTATTAATTTACGTTATAATCTTCTATATATTGATCATTTATGATCATCGATATATCTTATAATTATTTCATTACCAATTTCCATCAAAAAGTGTTCGATCGCCCATTAATTATTTCTTTTAAAAAGAAGAAGATAATTGAAAAGAATAACTTATACCATATTCCAAGGCAAAATAAATAAATTAAAGAATGTAAGATAAATATCATAATTTTGTAAGTATTTGACATATATAAGTAGAAATTATAGTGTTGTTATTATTATTATTATTATTATTATTATTATTATTATTATTATTATTATTATTATTATTATTATTATTATTATTATTATTATTATTATTATTATATTATTATTGTTATTACTATTATTGTTGTTGTTGTTGTTGTTATTATTATTATTATTATTATTATTATTATTATTATTATTATTATTATTATTATTATTATTATTATTATTATTATATAACTTCCTGAGATTATATTAATTGTATGTTGTGAAGGAGAAGAAAGGAATATATGGGAGAAATCTCATGTTTTGATATAAATATTAATTCTTGCAAGATATTAATAGATAACTTGTGTTGCTCCAACGGTCAAATGACCAAAGTTCCAAATGATAGGTCATGGGTTCGAATATGTTTCGCATTTGGACATAATTTTTAAATACTAAATATGAATATTTTTTGATAATTCTCCGAATACCGTCTTACAAAAACATACTTATTGGGATTATCTTAATTTAAGACAACATTTTAATAGTCGTTGTAAAAAGTTGTATAAAATATGCAACAAAAATAAAAATTGTTGCCAATGAATGTGGTCCATATTAGGCAATGAAATATAGCAACAAAAAAACTTTCGTTGCCTACGATGAGGAGAAATCAAGTGGTTAAAAATTTTGTAACAAATTTCTAACGAATTTTGTTTCCAAATTTTGCAACGACTTATGAATTTCATTGCAAAAAGTGAAAGCCTGACACAATCTGCAACGAAGGACAAGTTTCGTTGCTAAACATAAACTTTTAGCAACGACATATAAATTCGTTGCCTGAAAAATCGTTCTTTAAAGCCCCATTTTAGCAACAAAAAACTTTCGTTGCCCGATGACGAAATCAAGTGGTCAAAAATTTTAAAACGAATTTCTAACGAACTTTTTCCCTTGATGAATTAGCAACGAAATTTTTCAACGACTTATGAATTTCGTTGCAAAAAGTGAAAGCCTGACACAATCTGCAACGAAGGACAAATTTTGTTGCTAAACATATACTTTTAGCAACGACTTATAAAGTCGTTGCCCGAAAAATCATTGCTAAAGGCCCATTTTTTTGTAGTAAATAATATTAAAAATTATATTAAATTAAGAGATATATTTTTATTATCTCAAGTTATTAATTTTATAACTTAATTAAAACAAGTTTAATTGGGTTATAGAATTTAATGTACAAGAGTAATGATTTAAATTCTAAATGTATAGAATGGATACCCTATTTAATATTTAGGGTGTGATAAGATGGAAAAGATTGAACTATATTAAATTATATGGCCCAAATAATTATTAGGAAAGCCCAAAAGATTAAATAAGTGGCCCAATTTTTAAAACTCAATTATTGAGAGCATTGTGGACATTTAATAAAGCAATTAAAAAAAAAGATATGAGGGAGATAGAAGGCCACATGGCCAATTAAAATGTGAGGTAGAGAAAAAGAAGAAGAAAAGGAGTGGATATTAGAGAAGAAAGAGGATAAGAAGATAAAAAGATAAGATAAGAAGAGAAAGAAGAAAGATAAAGAAAGAAATGGGAAAAGAGAAGGAAAAGGGAGAGAAAGGGAAGAAGTGGCCAAGCCATGGAGGAGGAAGAGAGGAGGGGCGGCAGCCCCATGAGGGAGAAGAAGAGGAGAGAGAAGGTCCTCTATAGAAGAAGAAGAAAGAAGAAAGAAGATTTTGATGAAAGGTATAAAACTATTTTTCTTCCTAAGCTTTATTCTCTTTCTTTTTGTAGTTTGATGAAAAGGGTTTTTGATTTGAAAGTTCAAACCCCTATAATCTATGTGTTTTTCATGGATTCAAGTATGGATTTACCCATATTGGATGTTGATTTGGTTGGGAATCAAAAGAAAAGAAAATTAATTTTTCTAGTATCCATCGTTTTTGATCTATGCATTCTTTTCTCGATCCGTCAAAGAGAGGTGCTAGATATAAGTGTTGATTGGTAAACCCAAGTGGTAGAACTCAAAAATCACATTTCTAAAAGTCATGGTGTTGATTTTGGTGAAAACTGTCCCGTTTTCTTAAAACTGTTTTGGACCAGTCAGCAGCGGGGGCATTTTCGTCCACTTTTTATGTTTTAAAAATTCTGGAAAAATTTGGTGTGATAATAACAGAAGATATGAAGGTTATGTAAAAATTTGAGAATTTTTGGCCATACGGTTTGAGAGATATAGAGTTTACGGTGAAGGGCTACTTTTTATGAAGCCACTCAAATAACTCTCTACGTATAAGTCCACAAATTACAAAATTTTTACTGGAAGTACATGTGTATAACAGAACATACTTTAAAAATTTTAGAATTGTTGGAGTTAATCTCGATTTATGAAAAATCTGAGAAAATTTAGCTATTATGGACTATTTAAAAATAGTAAATGAATTTTAAAAATTCCAAGAAAAATATATGTTCAATATAGGACTATATTCTGCTAAATCCCAGAAAAGAAAATATTTTGGGACTGATTTGGTATTTTTCATCTAAATGATGATAAATGAATAAATGGATTTAATTAAATATATGATGTCCAAAAATATGAAAAATACGATTTATGACTTGAGACCTTTAAGCATGATTTATGCAGATTTGTGACGAAGGTTTTGGGTCAGGTCTAAGGTGTTATGAAGTTTATGGCATTTTAGAATGCTTAAACAAGTTAATTAATAAAAGGAAAACAATTGAAAACAATTGTTTATTAATGTGATTAATGACTTAAATTATTTTTATATGACTAATAATATTGGATCAGTCTCGGGCACATGCTCCTGACCAACAACGGTGATCAATGGAGATGACTCCTCTGTGCAATTGCTCCCTAATCGCGACATGAATGTCTCGGGGCTCCTCCTCTGCATTGCATCTTATAGGTACACGGGTTCTTCCTCCCCACTTGACTAGCTTCTCCAATATTCGACATCCCGACACAAAATTTTAAGTTTTAGTTACTAAGTCGTATCATCTAACGCGTACTTTTTAACACATAAACACATAATGTCTTTTATTATCTTCAATGAATTACATAAATTCATTTCTTATAACTCGATAAGAGTTTTCCATCACTATCTTCTTTCTATAAGGCTACTACCTAAGGTTGTTCCCCACCTAAGGTTCATAACCTCTGACTTTGATACCAACTTATGACACCCCCAATCCGGGTACTTGATTCCACGGATTTGGTGTTCATCATCTAAATATCATCTATCTATCTACCCATAATAAATGCAAACCATGCAATAGATAGAAATAAAAATCTTCCCCTTATAGGGTTACAACATCTGAATCATAAATATAATCCCAGGTTGAACTAACCTTAAACATCTGTGCGAAAATATAAACAATAAGTCTTAAAAAACATCATTAACTCAAGTCTAACATAAATACATCATCAAATAAAATAACAAGTCTTCAACACTTACTAACTTTGCCCTTGCCTTTACTAGTGGAAGGTTCGTCAGTTCTTTCGTTCTTAACTACAATGTTATTATAAAGCAAGAGTGAGCACTATTGCCCACAAGTATAACAATGAAATAACAGTATAATAACATGCGAGTGAATCAAAGACATCTAAATAAAAGCTCAACTTTTGAATCAAGAATGAATAACAAGAATCAAAAGAATTCTGAGAGTCATAAGACCTTGAACTATGTCCTAGGTTAACAAGGGTTATACTTGAAACCTTTAACAGTCATAAGACTATGAACCTTTCTTCTCGTACTTAGGGGGATCAGCCCTTAGTACCATACTGTGCACAATATCTTAACGCTAACGCATAAGTAAATCCCTTTACTGAGGTTGTTCATCTCATTTGACATTCGAGTCCGCACTTTTGAAAGTTTGGTTTGGATAATTCAATAAGGGTTCTGAAATTTAGAACGTTCATCAACTAAGGACTAGTTGAATCAATAAAGTTCACTAGTCTAATAAGGTTCAACAATAATGATATTTAATTTGAATAATAATCTCAAGAAGTATACAATAGAACAATTATTGTATAACTGAATCATGCTTGAAAAGATAATAAATCTTTAATATAACAATTGAACTTGAATAATTTTAATGATAATTTACTCGAGGTAACTAATAACATGAACAATAATGACAAGTAGAGTTAGGAAACTTGCCTCGTGCGTATGCTAAACGATTACTACTTCCGTTCACCACAAATCCTACACACATACCATATGTATTCACGACATTCATTAGTTACATTTTCACTTAATTATTTAATATAAACTCCACTTTATTTAACAAATCATTACCCTTCTAATTTAATTACTTAATTAAATTAGAATATTTTCATTCTCTTACTATTATTACACTCGAATAAATTATTTCATAATAATTTCCATCGAATATTTATTTTATTCCATAAACATCTCAATTAAAATATTTACTTTATTTTATAAATATTTTAATAATAATTTTCATCGAATATTTATTTTATTCCATAAATATCTCAATTAAAATATTTAATTTATTTTATAAATATTTTAATAAAAAATTTCATCAAATATTTATTTTATTCCATAATATCTCAATGAAAATATTTAATTTATTTTATAAATATTTTAATAATAATTTTCAAATGAATATTTATTTTATTCCATAAATATCCCAATTAAAATATTTAATTTATTTAATAAATATTTTAATAATAATTTTCATCGAATATTTATTTATTTATTTATTTTTATTTTTTTATTTTTTTTTTTTTTTCACGAATAGTAATGTAGTTTAGTAACGCCACTGGCATGAAGCTAAAATTACCTGAGCTCATTTTATATAGTTTCTGCAGTTTTGCAGTTCTGCAGTTCGCGAACATAACAAGGCCAAATTAGGCCAAAAATCAATCACACGTAAAATTATACATGAATATGGCCATAGCTTCCAATTAGTTATTTTTACACGAATTTAGACTAGACTTACCCAATCATTGTAATACATATATAATCATTACTTAACCCATCTAGCATGATTTTTAACAAGTTATAACACATAATTTGCAAAATCAACACATTTACTTCCACTGTTCTTGATGTTTTTGAAGGTTTTGAAAATAAAAAAAAATGAAAATTGTCACTACTGGATTCGTTATAACAAGAATCCGCTTATTTAAACTTTGGTCTCTTCAGTATCAACATGCATAACAACATACTGAATGTAAAATTTAGGGATAATATCGTTCAATACATGAAATATCACGTATAAGGCCATATGGCCAAAACCCAAACTCAGTAAATTTTGAAATAGCAATTCATAGTATTATAAAGCCGATGACATGATAATTCACATAATATATATATAAATCAAATACGATTTGATATATCTTAACCCATATATAAACTCATAATCAAACCCTTTTTTCAATTACGTAGATTTTACAAAATATATGAAAGCCATTTTATAAAAACTAAATGACGTAACTTTAAAATTTGGGAAGAAGGATTACCTTGAATACTCGCTTAGATTACACAGGGGTGACAACAATTCCCAATTTCTCACACTTCTTCACCTTTAATCACAGATTCATGCAATCTCTCTCAAAGTTCTCAAACTCTCTCTGCCTCTATCTTTTCCAGACTTAGAATAATAATAATAAAAGAAGGCGTAATATAACAGAGGGAGAAGAGAACTGATGCGCGTAATGGTTAGTTAACCCAAACATGGGTAACTGCATCCAACCACTACTAGGGCCTTGTTTGGCAACCCTTAATTGATTCAAAGTCATTTAATTTAATAAAGCTTTATCATATAGTTTGAAAATGTCACACTCCTTATAAAATAAATCCAATATTTTATTTAATATATTTTAAATAAAATATAATAATTTCTCATAAATTCACATAGTCACATAAATAATTTTCTCATTAATAAATAATGTCAAATTATTAATTCTCTAATTAATAATTAAATTAATTAAAATACCAATATGCTAATTAAATATTTCTTTTAATACAATAAGCTCACATAATCACATACTTTGATAATAAAAACTCTCTACATTAATTTAATAAATGTAACACATATAATTAAATTAATCTACCACAATTGCGTCAATTAATTATTTAATCTAATAATTAAATCATCGAAAAATATTTATTTAATTCAATAAATATTAAAATTAATTACAAAATTCTCGTTCGTCACAAGATTTATGTTATTTTTCAATGTAGTTGTTGAATTTGGTATTCAATGAACTATATTATGTTTATGATCTTCTAAAATAGGAATCAAGGTTACTGAATTTGATTTCGGGTTACTGAAATTGAATTCAGTCTGCTAAACTGATTTTGGTCTGCTGAAATAGTGATTTCAGGATACTGAAATGAAATCCGACTTACTGAAATGGTATTTCGATTTACTAAAATGTTATCTAATTTACTAAGATAACATATAAAAGGTAAAACTTATAAGTATAAGTTATGTCATGATGAAAAGATTATCAAAACATAATGATAATACTAAGGCTATAATGTAATGTCTAATACTTAACTATGTTAGACACTTTAATATAAGATGATGAGTTAACATGTATGTTATGCTAATTGAAAGTTCAATCTTATAACTGATAGGTCTTTTCAATAAGGATGTTAACTTAGATTGCTTAGAGGTAATCAGGGGTACATGCAAGTTTTCTTAACTCAAACTTGAGTTATATTACAAAGCATGTTAGTGAATGATTATTGATGATTATTCATGTCTAAACTGATTATTGATTCACACTTAGTGCATGTTGTATATGTTCATCAGGTATGAAAGGCTGATCACCTTCATTACCATAAGGTTCAATTAAATTGTTCAGGGTCATTGTTGACCTTCAAACATTATTGATTCAGTCACTCAATTATTGACACTTGATTCATGTTATTTCACAATTATTACATTGTTGAAAACTTGAAAGCTTATTCATTCTTTTCAATCATGATATATCCTCAATTAAATTTAAACTTGCTGGGCTAACTTGTTGCTCACCCTTGCTATATCATGATAAAAATTTTCAGATTAAGATGAAAGCTTGAGTAAAGACAGAAGCAAAGATAAAGTGCAAGATTAAAATATGGTGCAATTAGATTTATTAAATTTTCTGACGAAAATAGCATTGTAAACCTTTTTAGATATTGAAGGTATGTATTTAGTTAAGATTGTAGACCTTGGAAATGATGTGTAAAAATTTAATGTATAAACAATTTATGTTTATATCTTTCGCAATAGTTATAGAAATGATGTACCAGATCTGTGGTGATTTGGGACCCTGATTTGGGACTTTTACAGGTTGATATCAGAGCCATAGGTTATAAACCTTAGGTAGGTGTACCTTAGGCTATAACCGTAGAGATGATGATAAGGAATAAACTCAGATCGAGTTCAAGGGATAAGAAATGAATTTAAGAAATTCATCATTAAAGTAAAGAGAAAGATAAATAAGATTCAAAGAAGAATCTTGAAGAGCTATAAGGATAGGAATCCGGAGTTACCTAACTCTAGTAATAGAGATGAAAGGTGATACTAAATAGACGATGTCTATAAAATGAAAAGTGTAAATAAAATCATAATATAATATGATTAAAGAGAAGAATAAGAAGATCGTAGTATAAAACAATCGTAAGTATAAGTAGAAATGATTACAAAATAAGATCACGACGTGATCAGATTAAATTATTGAATAGCATATGATATGTTAAGTGATTGGAATGATATATCTTGACGCTATAAAGAGAAGGTACTATGAGATGGTACGATGTAAACTCAGAAAAGAGTGGTAAATGTTAAGATATGGATTAAAGAAAATTCGTATTAAGAAAAGAGAAAGTTAAGATTATGTGGGATTTAAATTGAGGACTCAGGTCAGCAACTGAGTTGTGTGATTCCTTGTATGAGCGGGGAATTTATACTTGGTTTTAGAATCACTTAGCTTCCGGGTTGATATAGTGGTTAGGTTGACAAATTCTTTGTATGTGCGGGGAATTGTCCGCTTAGCTTCCTATATTGATTAGTGGCCGAGTTTGGTTTGACAACCACTTAGCTTCTTACATTGATAATCATTGGAACCTGATGTTGCGCTATTTTCTATATGCCTGTTGATAAGGTGATTCTTTTCTCATGTGTATAATGAATAGGTAGAGAATATAAGGTTGGTTGTGAGTTCTTAAAACTCATACTTATGGTAAGTTCATGACTCATAATCATATGGTATGTTTTGAACCCCTCAACGAATGAACGCCTATGGTCTGACTAGGATAAGTTCTTAAAGCCATATGATTGTGGTAAGTTATTGAACTCACAATGTGTGGTAAGTTTGATGAACTGGGTATAGGAAAGTTGTGAATGGAGCATTGAGGATTATAGGAATAGATAGATTTATTAAGCAATGGATCATTAGAGAAAGTGAAGTTGATGATGGAAGCATAGGTATTCCAAATCTTCTAGCTATGATAGACTTTGAAGTTTTTGACATCAAGCTAAATTCGCACTGATGTGCCTTTAAAAATGAATTTTTATCCTCAACACATGGTGAAAAGTGTGTAGGTGCGGACTTCAGGCCACTAACACATCGTTACATGTTATCGCATGATGACAACAAAGATGATTTTCAAAGGTTTTTGAACAGTTTAAAGAAGAGTCTATGCTAATTGATTCGGCTAGACGAAAATGATTTGAATGATCAAAATGTATTTTTATAACATTAATGCATCATGCAACCTGGTGCAGAGATGATAAAAATGACGGAGTTATCAATGCAGAATTACTTAGTGTCGGATGTGATCTAAAGATCGTCAGCCCACTATAGTATGATGTAGTATGGCAAAGTTACAAAATGATGGAATCCTCAAACGGACTGTATATACAGTGCGATATCATAATGTCAAAATGATTTTAAGAATTTTAAAGATAATTTATTGCCAACTGAATTTGGCTAGAAATGTTTCAATTGAAATTCGAATTATTGATATGCATCTAAGCTATTTGATTCAGCTAGACAAATGTTTACGAAATTCAAAGTATTCTTTGAAAGCTTATGCCAAACCAATTTTTTTTGGTATGGAATCTTATGATGAGTCTGAGGTGAATAACCCTGAAAATAGGGATATACTAATTGGATAAAATATTCCAATCTAAGAACGCATATAGTCATTTCGATTACTAAGGTACAATAGACTGATCATCTAATGTACTCATAAGTGGGGTTTACACCTACTTATTGGATATTAATTCACGCGAACTATGCCCATCTCACGTATATTTTAGTGTGTTTTTAGTTGTATTTCATGTTATTTTGCATTGCATTAACTTAAAAATCCTTTGGTGTAAAAGTGTAGGCTATGACATAACTAGGCGATAGTGAAGGGCATGTGAGCAATGAAGGCACAACATGAGGATCAAGTGGAGCAAGGAGAATAAGCATGGATGGACAAAGGAATGAAGCGCGTGAATGGATCGATTCGTGAGAACCGAACTCAAAGTTGCAGAAGTTGGGTGGTCAGCTTGCTACTATCTGAGCCAAAGACACGCCATAGCACAGATCGACCACCACAATGGGCCAGAATTGACATCTGTGGCCTTGCATGAGAATTACTAAGGGCGTGGCAGCGTATGATAACCGATCTTTCTTGAGCTATTTATTTTAATTTTTAATTTTAAGGGTTGTAATTAATTAAAAACGATTCTGACTGGTGTCAGACGGGGGATTGATCAGTTTTTACATATTTTTCATATTGGTAACTAGGGTTTACACTCTGAGAGAGATTCCAACGTAGAATGAAGCCTAAACTCCATCTTTTCTAATTCTTCTTGGGATTTTTTATTATTGTGGATAATTATTAGTATTTTGCTGGATTTATATGAGGATTTGAATGTTACTAGTGGATTATAATCAGCAATTGGGTTTGATCATTTCTATCCTTTCTCTTTTAATTGTTTGCTTATTAGCCATGTTTAGCTTTGATCCCATGATGGCTTTTGGTTCAGTCATGAACTAAACTCCATTATGGGATTCTAACGAATTTTAATATGTAGTTTAATTGCATACTTGATTGCTGGACTGTTTTACATATTATAAGGAATTTCTATCATGGTTGTTTTGCATGCATGAATGACTGATCACCATTTATTTTCAGTACTTGTATGGAATTGAAAGAAAACATGAGAGTATGGATTGTAATCATAATAGCATGCGTATATGGGGCTGTTTTGGGTAGCTTTGTATTTCGTGAATCAGATAGACATATACTGTTTCACCATATGAGTTAAAATAAGGGCTTGTGCTTAAATTCAATATGGTTGCAATTTCACATAGACATATAGTGATTTTGGTTATATTGATGATTACATGGTGTCTATCGCATGTGGATGCTATGTAAGTAGGTCATAGTACATTGAAAAATGGCTATGTCTATATTAGTGCTCTTGGCTACTTTCCTGTGATATGTGAACTTTCTTGCATGATGGTGGTAATTAGATGAAGTATTAAATGAAGTTAGGATCCCATTATTTCCAGATTTGATATATTTCGTTATTATTCTTATTTTAGTTATTATTTGCATTTAGCGTAATTCACAATTATAATATTTAGTTTAAGCATATAAAAATAGTGATTTAGTTGATGCATAGTGGTTTAAATTAAACAACTTTCTTTGTGGGACGATACTCTACTTACTCTGTATTACTTGTTGACACATGTATGCTTGCATGAGTTAGAGCTCTTTTGTTAGAACTAAAAAAGAGGTAACAAGTTTTTGGCACCATTGCCGAGGAAAGGCGTTTAAATTTAAATAATTATCATCAATTTTAAGCTATATTGTATGACTTCGACAAATCTAATCTTATCTTATTTATATTTTTGCTTTTGTTTTTGGTTACAGGTACTTGTAGATTTTTATACACACGCGTTCATCTAATTCTGAGTTAATACCAGCGCAGGATAATATTAACGGAAAAGGTTGGAAAGCAAGTGTGTGGAGAAATTTGCAAACACGATTAGAAAATACTATCTCTAGACATGGCAGAAGAACAAAGAGTAGAGCAAAGAGAGGAGCACAGGGCTCTAAGGGACTATTCCATGCCAAATATTAATGGACTACAGTCTAGCATAGTCAGACCGGCGATAGCAGCGAATACTTTTGAGATTAAACCGGGCACTATTTAGATGGTGCAGAATTAGGTACAGTTTGGGGGTGCTGCTACGGATGATCCGAATGACCACCTGTTGAGTTTTATCGAGATTTGTGATACATTCAGATACAACGGTGTGACGGAGGATGCTATCAAACTTAGGCTATTCCCATTCTCATTAAGGGATAAGGCGAGAAGTTGGCTACATTCTTTGCCGTCAGGGTTAATCACTACATGGGAGGACTTAGCACAGAAATTCTTAGCCAAGTTTTTCCCAATGGCTAAGACTGCAAAGATGAGGACGACTATCTCTCAGTTTGAGCAACAACAGGGCGAGTCCTTATATAAAGCATGGGAGAGATATAAAGAGATACTGAGGAAGTGTCCACATCACGGTATGCCAGATTGGATGGTGATCAACACATTTTACAATGGATTGGGATGGCGATGAGAGACCTATTGTAGATCACGGTGCGGGAGGGGGCATTATGGGCAAAGAGCTATGACGAGGCCTATACACTTATCGAGACTATGATGCAAATGATTTTCGAATCCTACATCTCGGATGCCACGTTGAAGGTTGCGGTGTGTTGGAGGTAGATGCTATTACTCGGTTATTCGGCACGGATGGCGGTGATGGCAAAGAAAATAGATACAATCGGGCGAGAGAGCAAAGTGAAAATAGTTGCCTTCATTATGTGAGATTTGTGCGAAGTTACGCACTCCACGGATCAATGTGCTTTATTAGCTCGGAGTTGAGTGCGATGTATGTGGAAATTACGGGAAAGAGCAAGGGCGGTTTGAACACATACCACCCCAACAACCGCAATCATCCAAACTTCAGTTGAATTCTAATAACCAAGGAATTAGCGAGAATCAATTTCAAATAGAATCAACAATTTCAATCACGGTCATCTCAAACACATTTTACACCAAAACCACCGCTTTCATTGGATTTTCTCAACAATAACAACATCACACTCCATACCGCACCTCGGCGAAAAGAAATTAGAAATAGAGAGATGATGTTGAAATACATGGCAAACACGGAGTTATGATCAAAAAGCCAAGCGGTGGCTATTAAAATTTGGAGACTTCGGATGGGGCAAATGGCGAGCATGCTTAACAACAGGCCCCAATGTTCATTGCCAAGTGTCTGAGAGACAAATCCACGATGAGGCGGGGGAAGGAAAGGTGTCAGCGATCACATTGAGATCTGGGAAAAATATTGCAGTGTACTAATAGTCGCATACCGCCACCGCAGTATTATCTTGAGGAGGCTGCTTGTGCATGAGAAAGAAAGCAATTGATTATTTCTTTGAGATAGAAAATCTGGAAAAATCTGAGTCACATCATGAAGAGAAAGATAAAGCAAGTTCAGAGGAGAAGCTTAAGAGTGCAGTACCACCAGTTCACCCTCGGGTTCCGTATCCGCAGAGATTAAATAAGCAGAGGGAAGATAAGCAGTTCAACAAGTTTCTGGAGGTATTTAAAAAGTTACAAATCAACATACCTTTCGCCAAGGCATTAGAACAAATGCCAAGCTATGCAAAGTTCATGAAGGGTATATTGTCAAGGAAGAGGAGATTAGACGAGTTTGAGATGGTAGCCTTGATAGAGGAATGCGGTCGATGCTTGATGAAATTACCTCAAAATTTGAAGGATCCGGCGCTTCAAAATTACATGCACAATCGAGAAGATGAGTTTCAGTAAGTGTTTATGTGATCTTGGGGCAAGTATAAATTTGATGCCCTTGTCAGTATTCAATCAGTTGGGATTGCCGGCTCCAAGGCCAACAAACATTTCGTTGCAGTTAGCTGACAGATCCATCACATATCCACGGGGAATTGTTAAAGATGTCTTGGTGAAGGTGGACAGATTTATCTTTCCGACTGACTTCATCGTCTTAGATTACGAGGAAGATAAAAGCATAGCAATCATACTGGGGAGACCATTCTTAGCCATAGGCAGGACTTCGATAGATGTGCAAAAAGGGGAACTCATGATGCGTGTACATGATCAGGAGGTTACCTTTAATGTCTTTAAGGCAATGACGTTCCCAACAGATGAAGAAGAATGTTTTCGGGTTGATTCGGTGGATCAGGTCTTAAATGATGAGGTACAGAATTTGGTGAACTATGAACTGTTGAGGTGTGTAACTAGTGAAAATTTAGATTTGGAGGTCAAGCCATTGACAAAAGTAAGAGACAGTAATTTCAGGGGTGAGGTGGACAGACAGGAAGGCACCTCAATTCTTTCTTTGACGTGAGATTCAGAGACAGTCAAGCTAATTGACTATAACTTAGCGCTTGATGGGAGGCAACCCATTACTTTTATCTCTATTATTTTTTATTTATGCAGTTTAGATTGCTTTAGTTAGTTCATCTTTATTTCATTCTTGATAGTTTGTCGGTTTTGCATAATTGAGTGTGTAGTAGGAATTGCATTGAGAATATTTGAAATAGGTTAAAGTTTATTTGGTCATTAATTCATGCCTTAACAGTGTGCATTAATTCCTATGTAGGTATATGCAATTGAAGTCATCACTGATAGGCAGTTTGGAAGTAAACTCAACGGTCACAGAGAAGCGAGGTCGCGACCCATGATGAATACAACACAAGACCATGGCCGCGTCGTCATACACATGCCAGACCAGGAATGCCACTCGTGCGCCTTGCGCTAAAAACCATTAAAGACACGCGCGATCGCCTTGCAACATCGACACCGGGACCGAGATGAACTTAAAAAGTTTTAAAAAAAAACATGTGGAGACTAGTTATACTCTCATTTACAATTATAACAGAAGCGCAATCACAGTGTTCTCTCCATAACACGTCTCTTCATCTCTCATCCGTTACAAATTGAAGCCTCACATTTCGGTGTCACCACGATTCTCTCCACGTTCACCACTCTACCCACGATCATTAGTGCATTATAAACTAGGGTTTTACGAGAGGGTTGTGCGAAATCAGTGTGGGAAAAATGCAAGCTTCTGCTATCACTCCATCTTAATCAAAGTTTCATCTTCTCTATCCACTGCCAATGGGCCCTAAATGCGCTCGTTCCATTTCATCATCTTCCTCTGACAGTCAAGGGGAGGACATTGTCGACCACAACAAATTTCTATGTTTGGAAGCCCAACAGGAGTACTACCGTATTGTAGCTAAGACATTCGTGAAAGAAAGGGGATTCAAGCCGGAAGGACAAGACGGGCAATTATGTGACATGATCTGTGAAAGAGGCTGGGGTGGTCTGACTGCCACTCCCATGCCCGTTCCGATGAGCATAGTCCGAGAGTTTTATGCAAATGCCAAAATCACCATGAGCGGTATCTCTATGGTTCGCGGTTTTGAGATAGACTACAGACCTCCATATCGAAACCATTTTCGAGACTCATATACACCGCCACGAAAATGCCAATTGGAGTTCTGGGTGCACATATGAAACAGACACAGAATTAGTTATTCTTTGAGTTGTGCGTGCCTGACACAAAATGGACGTATAAAGCCGGCACAAATCAGCCTCGCATATTCCCAGCCGCAGCCTTGAACCGATATGCAAAGGCGTGGAATCTGTTCATCTATGCCAAGCTAGTGCCTTCGTCTCATCAGCACGTGATCACCACAGAGAGGGCAATTATTCTGTGGGGACATAATCACCGGAAAATTCATTGATGTTAGCCATCTCATCCATCAGAATATGCTGCGATATCTACGGGGAAGCACCACTGAGAGCATTCCACACGCATCAGTAGTAGCTATGCTATGTGTTCATCAGGGATGCAACTGGAGCAACGAACAAATGCAATACCCAAGCTAGGACATAACTCATGCCACCATTGCAAAATTTGAGGATTGGGCAAGAGGCGTACCGCAACCACGAGGAAGAGGATTTATCCTCCAGCCCACATTTCCAGAGCTATCATAGTAGCCCTCCCAGACAGATGAGGCAGGCCCATCCACGCAAGCACCTGCTGCCCATGGTGATCGTTAGCTCCGAAGGTTGGAGCGAAAAGTCGATGCCATGTACGATAATTTTGGAGCGTTTGCTACGGGACTCACGAGGGCCTTGGCCGAGGCTTTTGCGCAGTAAAGAACGATGCTCGAGTGGCCTCAGTTTGGGACCGCAGTGCCATATCCACCACCAGATTCACCACCCAAGGAGGGTGGTGCCACTGATCATTAGGGGAGTTTTCTTTACCCTGTACATTCATTCACTAGGACATTGAATATTATAAGTTTGGGGGTATTGGGGCAGTAGTATAGTTGCATGTAGTATTTGCATGATTAGTTTAAATTTTGCATGTTCATGTTTAGTTTATTTGTTTATGTGTTAGAATTTTTTAGTTTGCATGTCTCACAGTTCTAGCTGTACGGAAATTTTTGTCTAGCTGATGATGATAGTGAATTTTGAAAGATTTTTGAGTATGTTGGATAACATGAACTTAGCTATAATGTTTTACACGATGAAAGTTATGTTGCTGTTTAAATGCTTTCGGTTTACACGGATGTGTTCACAATCACTTGTAAGTATAAGAAGTATGTGTTACATTGCTCGATAGAAAATGTAGTTTTAAAAAGAGAAATATGTGGAACATGGATGTAGACTTGCAAAACACTGACATTCAAACTTTGGGAAAACATGGCTATGCTATGTATTAAAAAATAAATCAAATAGCAATAACTTGGCTAGTCTTATTTTGGGGCCCTAGCTACTTGAGTAAGTACGCCCGAGGGGATTGTCTCTACACCTAGCGCCCTAAGGTCTTTCATGGTCAGGGAGTCGTTAGTTGAAAGCTCGCTAAGGGGTAGCAGTGTTGCCTAATGGAATAAGGCATTGCATAGTCATGTGAAAAAAAAATATAGCAATAAATACCACGGGAAAGTGCGAAAATTGCCCTCGTGAGTAGCAATAAAGCAGTTAAACCCATTATAGAACTTCAGTTTGTTTTGATATGTTGGAATAGTCTTCGTTGCATAAGTATACATGAGTCTTGATTTAAACTATAATTTTCTGTTTGAGCAGTTTAGCATGTGTAGTCTTTGCTTAAATCAAGTTTTGGCGAACACAACACACACACACACATCATCTCTATATCATTTATGAATTATCTAAGTGTATGATGTTATGCCTATAGTTTGGTTTGAATTTTTATTCTGGGATCTGGATAAGTCGCTGAGGCATTTTGGACTGAAATTCTGTTAGAGTTGGAACAATGTGAGAAAAGTTTGCATATTAATTTAGTTGCATAGTAGTGCTTTTGCATTTTCATTGTTATTTAGCATGTATTGCTCGAGGGCAAGCAAATGTTCAAGTTTGGGGGTATTTGATAAGTGGGTTTTACACCTACTTATTGGATATTAATTCACGCGAACTATGCCCATATCAAGTATATTTTAGTGTGTTTTTAGTTGCATTTCATGTTATTTTGAATTGCATTAACTTAAAACTCCTTTGGTGTAAAAGTGTAGAATATGGCATAACTAGGCGATGGTGAAGGGCATGTGAGCAATGAAGGCACAACATGAGGATCAAGAGGAGCAAGGAGACTAAGTATGGATGGACAAAGGAATGAGCAGCAGAACAGATCAGTTGCAGCAGCAGAACCAGAACTCAAAGTTACAGAAGCCACACGGCTATACAGGCCAGCACATGCGCTCCCGCGCGACCACACGGCTGGGCCAAAATTGACATACTTACGCCGCAGAAGAATTACTTAGAAAGCGTGGCGTGGCCGTGGCGCGTGATGATCTTCTTGAGCTTTTTTTTATTTTTAATTTTAAGGGTTGTAATTAATTAAAAATGATTCTGACTGGTGTCAGATGGAGGATTGATCAGTTTTTACGTATTTTTCATATTGGTAACTAGGGTTTACACTCTAAGAGAGATTCCAACGTAGAACGAAGCCTAAACTCCATCTTTTCTAATTCTTCTTGGGATTTTCTATCATTGTGGATAACTATTAGTATTTTGCTAGATTTATATGAGTATTTAAATGTTACTAGTGGATTATAATCAGCAATTGGGTTTGATCGTGTCTATCCTTTCTCTTTCAATTGTTTGCTTATTAGCCATGTTTAGCTTTGATCCCATGATGGCTTTTGGTTCAGTCATGAACTAAACTCCATTATGGGATTCTAACGGATTTTAATATGTAGTTTAATTGCATACTTGATTGCTGGACTGTTTTACATATTATAAGGAATTTCTATCATGGTTGTTTTGCATGCATGAATGACTGATCACCATTCATTTTCAGTACTTGTATGGAATTGAAAGAAAACATGAGAGTATGGATTGTAATCATAATAGCATGCGTATATGGGGTCATTTGGGTAGCTTTGTATTTACGTGAATCGGATAGACATATCTTTGTTTCACCATATGAGTTAAAATAAGGGCTTGTGCTTAAATTCAATATGGTTGCAATTTCACATAGACATATAGTGATTTTGGTTATATTGATGATTACATGGTGTCTATCGCATGTGGATGCTATGTAAGTAGGTCATAGTACATTGAAAAATGGCTATGTCTATATTAGTGCTCTTGGCTACTTTCCTGTGATATGTGAACTTTCTTGCATGATGGTGGTAATTAGATGAAGTATTAAATGAAGTTAGGATCCCATTATTTCCAGATTTGATATATTTCGTTATTATTCTTATTTTAGTTATTATTTGCATTTAGCGTAATTCACAATTATAATATTTAGTTTAAGCATATAAAAATAGTGATTTAGTTGATGCATAGTGGTTTAAATTAAACAACTTTCTCTGTGGGATGATACTCTACTTACTCTGTATTACTTGTTGACACATGTGTGCTTGAATGAGTTAGAGCTCTTTTGTTAGAACTAAAAAGAGGCAACATGTACCCGCATCAGTAGTTTACCTTCTTCGTGATTGTAAACATACCTATTAAAGAAATGTTTCAGAGGTAGAGTACCTTTCTTTCGTAATTGAAAGAGGTAGCAGGTAGAAATACCCCTAAACCTCAAAGTTCATAGTTTTTATAATCCCTCAGACATATATGAAATTATTTTAAACTCTTTAGAGTAATGTTGTTGTAGAATGTGATGATGGATATGAAATAGTGTGAACTCATTGTGTACGAGTAGAATTTGAGATGATTGAATAAAGGTTATTATGACAACCTAGTTTTGAGGAATTTTTAGAAGATGTAAACTCCTAGTGAGTAGTTATGGTGAAATGTGATAATAGATGAGAAATCCTCAAAGGAGGAAATTGTAAAGGTTAAGTTAACAACCTAGTTTTGATAAAGAGAATAAGCAGAGATTAGTATGCTTTAATTTCGAGGACAAAATTCTTAGAAGAAGGGGTGAATGTGATACCAAAAAATTCATAAAATCTTGAATGATTAGAATAAAGGTTAAAGAATAAAACCTAGATGAGAATTTGAAGATTTATTTAAAATTTTCAAGTAAAACCTATATGGTTTGCTATTCGAATGAGAATAGAGAAAATATGGGTTACAAAATTCCTAAACCCTAGAAATGAATTAATATGTACTTGAAGGAATATCAAGAATAAGGTATTACGATACCTATGAATTCGATGTGAACTGAATAGACTAAGAAATGTTATATAAGTACATATGGAAATTTTCTTGAGGATATAAGATTTTACATGAAGAGATGCTATGAGGTTAAACGAAGATGAGTATATGTTTAGAAATATATATATATATATATATATATATATATACTTAGTAAGGTGCTATATATATTTTAGCAAGAGGAATGATGAATTAAGTTAATGATATAAGGATCAAGATAAAACTATGTTAGTAATTAACATAACTTGAACGTTGGCCTTGACTGGCAAATAAGAATTTGAATAAGTATAAAGTCGTTAGTTAATACAATTAACAATAAGAAGGGAGTAATTTAAAACTCAAAATTTGAGTTAGAGATAGAATTTTGAAGCATGGACTGCTCGGTTGCGTCCAGAACATCAAGTTAATCAGAATGGACAGTAAACACAAAATGTGTAAAGGTTGACTTTTGATCAAAGTTAACAGTTGATTTTTATGGAGAAAAATCAAAATTAGTGTGAGAAGTGAAATATGTTATGATTATGTGAATTATGTATATGATTAAATAAATATACATTATATAATGTGAATAGATTTATTTTGTATATAAAAATGAATTAAGAATTAGGTTATGTAACCTAATATATATATATATATATATATATATATATTAGATATATTAGTGTGATAATTAAATAACCTAAGAGGTTATAATATGGGAGAATATTAGTATATAAATATATATACTAACATTAAGAGATTTATTTTATATATCTCAAATAATTAATGTTATAACCAAAGTTTAATTGGGTTATGGAATTAAAGATATATGAGTAAGGAATTTATTTACAAAGGTTTAGTGGAACTCTAATTAAATGATAAGGGTAGAATGGAGTAGAATTAAGAGTAATGGACTATAATAAGGTCATAGCCCAAGAATTTAATTAGTGTCCAAGAGAATTAGATTTAATGGACTAAGGAGGTTATATTATTCTAAACAAGTCCAATTAATTAATTAAGCATGTGACTTGTGGATAAAGTGATTAAGGGCTATTAAATTGTTAATCTAGCCCAAAATATTATGTGTGGGACAAGTATTATAATGGCCCAATTTAATTAGGGTTAAAAGCCCAAGTTAGTTTTTGTTAGTAAGTAAAATTTCTAGCTCAATGGAATTAATTAAGGGCCCAAACTAAGCCCACTTGTCGGAGAATAATAATATTAAAAATTATAGTTAGTTAAGAGATATATTGTTATTATCTCAAGTTATTAATTTTATAACTTAATTAAAACAAGTTTAATTGGGTTATAAAATTTAATGTACAAGAGTAATGATTTAAATTCTAAATGTTTAGAATGGATACCTAATTAAATATTTAGGGTGGGATAAGATGGAAAGGATTGAACTATGTTAAATTACATAGCCCAAAAATTATTAGGAAAGCCCAAAAGATTAAATAAGTGGCCCCAATTTTTAAAACTCAATTATTGAGAGCATTTTGGACATTTAATAAAGCAATTAAAAAGATATGAGGATATAGATGGCATATGACCAATGAAAATGTGAGGTTTGAAAGAAGAAAAAAGGCCGGATATTAGAGAAAAGAGAGGATAAGAAGATAAAAGATAAGATAAGAAAAGAAAGAAGAAGAAAAAAGAAAAAGAGAAAGAGAAGGAAAAGGAGAGAAAGGGGAAGAAGTGGCCAAAGCCAGTGGAGGAGGAAGAGAGGAGGGGGAGTGGAAGCCATGGAAGAAGAAGAAGAGGAGAGAGAAGGTCCTCCATGGAAGAAGAAGAAAGAAGAAAGAAGAAGAAGATGAAAGGTATAAAACTATTTTTTTCTTCCTAAGCTTTATTCTCTTTCTTTTGTAATTTGATGAAAATGGGTTTTTGATTTGAAAGTTCAAACCCCTATAATCTATGTGTTTTTTCATGGATTCAAGTATGGATTTACCCATATTGGTTGTTGATTTGGTTGGAATAAAAAAAGAATAGAAAATTAATTTTCTAGTTTCCAAACCATCGTTCATGACTTTAAAATCCATTCTTTTCTATAACTCCTTTTTTACGATCCAAAAGAGGTGCTAGATATAAGTGTTGATTAGTAAAACTCAAGTGGTAGAACTCAAAAATCACATTTCTAAAAGTCATGGTGTTGATTTTGGTGAAAAGTAAAGTTTTTCTAACAAAATAAAAATTGTTTTGGACCAGTCGATGCGGGGGGCATTTTCATCCACTTTTTATGTTTTAAAATTCTGGAAAATTTGGTGTGATAATAACATGAAGATATGAAGGTTGTGTAAAAATTTGAGAATTTTTGGATGTATAGATTAGAGAGATATAGAGTTTGATGGAAAAGGCTACTTTTAAAAGAAAGCCACTCAAATAACTCTCTGCGTTAAGTCCAAAATTACAAAATTTTTATTGGAAGTACATGTATATAACATGAACATACTTTATAAATTTTAAAATTTTTGGAGTTAATCTCGATTTATGAAAAATGTCTAAAAATTTTGGCTATTATGGACTATTTAAAAATAGTAAGGAATTTTAAAAATTCTGAGAAAAATATATGTTCAATATGGGACTATATTCTGCTAAATCCCAGAAAAGAAAATATTTTGGGACTAATTTGGTATTTTTCATCTAAATGATGATAAATGGATAAATGTATTTAATTAAATATATGATGTCCAAAAATATGAAAAATACTATTTATGACTTGAGACCCTTAAGCATGATTTATGCAGATTTGTGACGAAGGTTTTGGGTTAGGTCTGAGGTGTTATGAAGTTTATGGCATTTTAGATTGCTTAAACAAGTTAATTAATAAAAGGAAAACAATTGAAAATAATTGTTTATTAATGTGATTAATGACTTAAATTATTTTTATATGACTAATAATATTGGATTAAGATATTATTAGTAGTATTTGACTGGAATGTTATTAAAAGGTTAATAACCTTAGCGTAAAATATTATTACATAATTAATAATATTCGACGGGAGATTAAAATAAGAGATTTATGTTATTTTTCAATGTAGTTGTTGAATTTGGTATTCAATGAACTATATTATGTGTATGATCTCTTTGAAATAGGAATCAAGGTTCTTGAATTTGATTTTGGGTTCTTTGAAAATTAAATTGACTGCTAAACCGATTTTGAGTCTCTGCTGAAATAGTGATTTTAGGATCTTGAAATGAAATCAGACTTCTTGAAATGGTGTTTCGGTTTACTAAAATGTTATCTAATTTACTAAGATAACATATAAAAGGTAAAACTTATAAGTATAAGTTATGTCATGATGAAAAGATTACCAAAACATAATGATAATACTAAGGCTATAATGTAATGTCTAATACTTAACTATATTAGACACTTTAATATAAGATGATGAGTTAACAGTTATGTTATGCTAATTGAAAGATCAATCTTATAACTGATAGGTCTTTTCAATAAGGACGTTAACTTAGATTACTTAGCGGTAATAAGCGGTACAGGCAAGTTTTCTTAACTCAAACTTGAGTTATATTACAAAGCATGTTAGTGAATGATTATTGATGATTATTCTCGTCTAAACTGATTATTAATTCGCACTTAGTGCATGTTGTATATGTTCATCAAGTATGAAAGGCTGATCACCTTCATTTACCATAAGGTTTAGTTAAATTGTTCAAGGTCATTGTTGACCTTCAAATATTATTGATTCAGTCACTCAATTATTGACACTTGATTCATATTATTTCACAATTATTACATTGTTGAAAACTTGAAAGCTTGTTCATTCTTTTCAATCATGATATATCCTCAATTAATTTTAAAACTTGTTGGCAAAACTTTGTTGCTCACCCTTGCTATATCATGATAAAAATTTTCAGATTAAGATGAAAGCTCGAGTCAAGACAGAAGCAAAGACAAAGTGCAAGATTAAAATATGGTGCAGTTAAATTTATTAAATTTTCTGACGAAAATAGCATTGTAAACCTTTTTAGATATTGAAGGTATGTATTTAGTTAAGGTTGTAGACCTTGGGAATGATGTGTAAAAGTTTAATGTATAAATAATTTATGTTTATATCTTCTACAATAGTTATAGAAATGATGTACCCGATCTGAGACAAAAAGTACCCCGATTTGGGAGCGTCACAATCAAGCCCAAGTTAAGGCCCGATATTAAGTTTAATTAAGCCCGATCCAAGAAATCGAACCATGGATCGAACCGATGGGTCATCAGATGGGTAAAACCCATGGGGCAACCCATGGGGGACCCACAGGGCCATGTGGGTCGGCTACTTGATGACCAAGTAAAGCAAATTTACTTGGTGAGGAAGAAATGAATAGTAAGGTGGTGGGAAGAAAGACTATTATGCCCTCCATTAGGTTTGCTTAGAAAAGAAAGCTTAAATTGGTCATTTGTTGTTTTACAAGAATTGTCCAACTTATTTTGAGAGAGAAAGAGCTAGAAACAAGCAATCATCTTACTTTGAAGAAAAACATAAGAAGTTTTAGCAAGAACGTGAAGAACGAAGAGGTAAACTTTCGTAAAATGTTAACTTTTCTAATTTTTGATTCCTTATTCGTAAAGAATTGTAGATTAGTGGAGCATGCCTCTTATGGAGGAATAAGGATTGCTTTTAATGATTAAAACATTGATAAGTCATGTTTAAGTAGAAATCTTAAGGGTTTACATAAATTTAAACCGTAGAAACCATTGATCATTAACTTTGTTGTTGATGGACAAATTGAAAACCATCTTTGATAGAATATGTGTATCTTGCTTGGTTAGGATGTAGATAATGAATCAATGGAGTTGTTCCATTTGATTGGGCATATAGAACTCGAGTAACGAAGTTATGGCGAATTTTACGGAATTAGACGTTAAACGTCGAAAACGTAGAAATCACGGATTAATAGTCAAAAGTTGTTGTGTGACTTGGAAACATTGGTTTTCAATGTCAACGTGTGAGTTAAGGTGTTCAAGAGTCGTGAACTCAAGAATCGTCGAATTCTGTCTTAGAATGAAGAAAACGAGTATTGAATGCTCAAGAACGATAAACGAACGCTCGATAGTGAACTTAAAAGTAAATTCTGAGTTAATGGATTCGGAAATATAAAATTCTTGTATTAACACTTAGAGTATGTAAAATAGGAGCTGAGGGCTTTTGAACAGACCAATTCAGACTTATAACGAAGAAGTTATGAGCCTGGGAAGTTCATCAAATTTTTTATCTGTCAAAAATTTATGGAGTGCGAGGTCGCACCGCATGGCATAAAGCAAAGCTTGCTAGAAGTAGCATGCAGCCTCATGCACGATAATAGAGCTACTGAAGAAGAGTGGCGCCACAGTACCATTCACAAATATAAGTTCCACTGCAGCAGGCGGGAGACGAGTGTCAGCTCTTATAAAGCTGGCATACTGGCGCCGGATGTTTCATGTAAAGGCAGTGGCCGCTAGCATACAAGAGAGAGGAAAATGTTGGGCAAGTTAGGTTTGAACTCAAATGTTTCAAGACCACTATAAGCCAAGTTCATATACTTAATGTACATATTAAAACCATTCCTATGTTACATATATAAACATATATTATAATGAACTTAGGAATTGAACACGAGTTGTTAGTAAGTAAACGAAGAACGTGAAGTGTAAATAAGTAAACCGTGAATGGTGTTTGACATTAGTACTTCACCAATGATGATCGAGTTTCGCTTAGTAACGTAAGAACTTTAACAAGCCTTGATGAAGAGTAGTAAGTCGGATTGACATTATTAATGAAATAATTTCAATTAAAACATAGAAGAGAAAGACGTTTGTAGAAACAATATGATTGATTGTTTGGTAGCTAATTACAGTGTGCTATATGAATATATCATGTAGATTCTGTAAAGACTGAGAACTGTTGAATATTTTATTCGAAGACGCTTGAAGGCAAGTTTTCTTTTCGACTTTTTAACCTTTGTGTTAGCCAGGTTTTCAGTGATTCATGTTATGAGACGCATGAATGGTTTTAAAGAAAGGGTCGATGCCAGTTTTAACTCGACTAGACTAATCTTGAAAGGTTGATTAATTTATTTACAAATCTTTCAATATAGAAATTGTTAGGTTTTTAATATTCATGGGCGCAATCAAATTGCAAAAATTAAGCGAAAACGTGTAAAATCAGAGTTTAAAAAAAAATATATTTACAAACCATATACCCGGATCACCCTTTATGCATAATTATTAATTAAACGAAGAATAAGAAATTATGAAATCATACCCTTGTAGAAACGAGCTTCCTCAGGTACGAGTTCACCTCCTACTTCTCCGCGATCTCCTTGAATCCACCGGGTTTGGTTCCTTCCTTTGATCAACGTTAGCCACCCATGTGTTTGGCCTCTTGAGGTGATCCACCAAGGAAAAAGAATTTTTCAAGAAGAAGGTGTATTGACTCAAACCCTAGTTTTTTCTATCTGTATAGAAAGGGTGTACTCTCCCAACAATTGGAATTATGTCATATGTTGAAAAAGTCAACAACCCCCACCACCCATAATAAGACTCCTCTTATTTATAAATGTGGGCAACCCATCTTAAAAATTAAGGAATTGGGTTTTATTTAATTAATTAAATTCTTTTAATTAATTAAGCTCCCTAATCTTATTAGGGATAATTAATTAAACTCCTTTAACTAATTTTCCCTCCTAATCCTATTAGGAATAAATGAGAGTACTTATATTAAATTAATTTCTAAACTCTTTTAGAAATTAAAATAATAATAATTGTAATAATATTAATAAGACTCCTCTTATTAATTTATATTTAATATTTCTAAAATATTAAATAATAAATATTAAGCTATTTAATTTATTCTATCACCATAGATTAAATTAAATATATAACTATATTATTACGATTATGCCATTAACTTCTTAAATAATTATTCTTCCTTTTATGGTGTGACCTTTTAGTTTCTCCATATTAAAGGTTGTGAATAAATCAATTAGAACAATTCTAATCTTATTTAAATAAATAAATTAAACAATTAATTTATTTAAATAAATAATATTTATTCTACAATAGGGATAAGCCTCCCCTAGCGATCAACGACTTTCCGGATAATATAGATTTCAACATTAATCATTAAAGAACCTTTGAGTAAATAGTTCTGCGTACAATTCAATCCTTCCACCATCTGATATCCCCCATTAAATATAAGACATGGAATTCTTGTCAAGTCTTATTTTATTTAATTATATGTATTTCGATCCTTAAATGCACAACTCAATTAATGCAAATTAGAAACTCCTTTCTAATTTCATTACGCTATAACCAAGGACTCTTTGGGTTGTCATTTATCGAATCACATAGGACATTTCTCTTTTTTATTAGAAGTGGTAGATTCTTTATTGATCATACATTATCTCCATATACAACTTATTATACCCAAGCATACCCTTTGATATACCCTAAGGGTCTTAAGGAATAAGTCAAAGTATAACTCATCATACACAAGATACTATGATGATCTCAAGTCCAAGGATCACTTGTACTACTATCACTACTGAGAATTCCTATTGATGACAAATAAAACTCCATTAGGTATTCCTTAGCGAGCCACGTTCGATGAACTTATTCTCTAATAAGCACCTACATACTTGCTTTAGTGTCTCCACACAAATGATCATGAGATCAATCATCCTCATCCATGAACAAGCAACGTATGTACCAATCTATCCGGATTCACTAATCCCCAATTTAGTAATCCATGATTGGGAACTATTTTAGTTTTAAGCTTTCTATGAATTGAGATCTCATTAGAATGATCATCATCATTATTCTAAAAGCATTGCTTAAAACTATGGGTTTATCACATATTATAAAATAGCATAATGTAGATAATTAAAAGCCTTTAATAAATTAATACTTTTTATTAATAAATGAATAAGATTGTTACAAAGTATATGCTTTATCATCAAATATGATTGGCTTGTGTGCATATTACTTTCAATCTCCCACTTGCACTAAAGCCAATCGCCATTGTATCTTATACTCTTCTTCTACTAAGTGGCGATTATCCTGTTTGTTGGATAAGCTTTAGTTAATGGATATGTAATGTTGTTCTTGAGAGTCCACCATCTACTATAGTGATTTCTCATCTATCAATGATTCTTATAATC